>BSSO01000209.1:0-41253 GCA_030267885.1 Mesembryanthemum crystallinum
AAATTCCTGGCTCCGCCACTGAATTCAATATGCTGCGGCTGCAGCTCCAGCTGCGCCTGTTGTATTATGGACAAAAGTAGAAAAGAAAATTTGTTGAAGTTACATAACTACCCTCCCCCAAACCCATAAATTACCTAGAATAAAGCCCACTACCAACCCTACTCACTCATTATTTAATTGAGGGCAATATTGAAACTTTTACACCATGTGAAAGTTTCTTAATTTCCGTGCATTTTATTGGCGTAAAGATTTTTAAAGAATGGAGGGAGTATATATATATATATATATATAACATGGTAACTTGGAGATTAGTAGGCAATGCAAATGCTTATTTTTAGGCTATTGTCAAATTAATTAGATACTCTACATAATATGTCCAATGTTATTCCATCTTTACACTCTTTTTTGTGTGAACCATGGGTTCACGCAAACCCTCTAAACTAAATTTATTCTTGTTGTTATTGGGTTGGTCCACCAAAGGGTAAGTATTCATAGCAAGTAGTTTCTCCATTATTGACAAGAATCGAACTATCGACTTTGCTCAAAAAATGAGAGTACACCACTCATACCGGCCACTTGTTGGTCATCTTCATTCAATTTTACTATAGACTTTAAGCATTTGTTTTGACATACTAAACATTGTTTTCATATATGACTTTATTCAAAGATGTTTATAAATGTCAAGGCAAACATGATATTTGTTATAGTGACTGATATGTATAAGAATTTCAAAGATAATAAATGATAGAATAAGTAGAGTGAAATATTATCTAGCATATTCATATGATTTGACGAACATACATGCATTTGTTGGTTACTCAATGTGATGATGTTAGAAGGACACATTACGCTCATGTATAAACATATAAAGTTTTTTGCAATACAGTAAGTCACGGTGACTTGCTCCAAATTGTAATATTTAATAGAATGATATATATGGAGTAGTATTTAGAGTAGTGATATGAACAAGGTATTCTTATGTTGTGAAATTTTCTTATAAATAAAAAATGTAAAGATTATTTTGTAGTAGTAGTAGTAATAATAATAATAATAATAATAATAATAATAATAATAATAATAATAATAATAATAATAATAATAATAATGTTGACCCCTAAAAAGCAAACCGTTAAAGGTTAAGATTAGAAAAGGAAGAGACTTATTCAAATTTTCAAGTTTAACCCAATGAATAATGAATAGTAACAAACTGGAGTAGTTATGATAAAGCAAGTGTTAGGCTTTTGACTGTCATTGAGTACAAAATCCGTTGTCTGCAGGTTGAAATTCCGTCCATGTCCCCCTCTAACTTTATTTAATTTTAATGTTAATGCAAGAAATAGATGGTCTAGCTTCTTCCAACAATACAATATTAGTAATAGTTTAGACCAAAGTCTAATAACTAATTAATTAAGATATTATTGATTCTAATTAGTAATTATATTAGTGAGTGTGTCATTTCCACCGTACCCTATTTCACTTCAAATCAAGAATGTGTGTACTGTCAAGCTCTAATAATACTGTTTTCCACTGGCAAAGTTTCTAATGATTATCTTTCCCAGTTAACTGAAATTGACAAAAGGTTAATTATATAATCATTTCCCCACAAAGAGAAATAAAGAAGTGTTTAGTGTGTGAATAATTGTGTGAATTGTGATCCCAATCCCATCACCATTGACAATTAAGAGAGGAAAGCTAGCTAGCATTTAATTTCTATAGGGAATCAAATTTAATTTTACTTTTTAATTACTACGTACTCGTATTATTTTCAATTTTACACTTCATTCTTCAAGGGGTCGGAGCATCAAATCTAAGCTGATATCTTAACTTTTATAGTATTTATTTATTTATTTATTTATTTATTTATGTCGATCAATCAACTTGACCGCTCAAGAGAATAAATTCTTCATTACTACTGATATTGCATCAGCTTAACGTCATATAATATAATTAAGCAACAAATTAAAGATGTTATTATCAACATTAACGGTCCATCTCTTAAGTCTTCATTTAAGTTGACGTTTTCTCAAATCCTTCCACATATACTAGCTACTTAAAAGTCATAGGCGCTCATTAAACATGTCAATCTGTCCGATATTAACATAATTTTCAACTTGATTAGCCAACAATATGATAAAGTTAAATTAAAATGCCCTACAAACTATAAACATACATAAGTTTTCCTTTAAAAAAAAAAAACTGTATGCAAAATTAAGTACATGCCTCACAAAGTTTAGATCAATTATTCCAAATAATATCTTCAAAATAACAATTTTTTAAATATGTTTTTTTATACTTATATAAGTCTAGTTAATATTATGTATTTATTTATACTTATTTAAGTCTAGTTAATACTCCTTATTTATTTATTTATGTTTTTGGTGGAAGCCTGATTGATTATTACCGTCTAAAATACTACTCGATTCAAGAAACAAAATATATTAGAGGAAGCCTAAGCAAGAAAGAAGAAATGGTGCAGACATATATAATCTTGAGTCTAGACTCTTGGTGTATATATTCAGTTTAGTTTATTTTATTGTTCAGATCAATTCAACAATTTATTTTTTTTTTCTCACATACTACTATTCATCAAATATTTATTCAATTAAATTTAAATTCATCTAGATTAGATTGTCTCAGTTGAAATGAATATGCCCTATATCTAGAAAATGACATACATAGAGAAAAGTAAATTAAAGAGCGCTTATTCTAAAAAAAAAAAAAAGAGAGAGAGAGAATGAATCACCAATTATATATATATCTAAAAGGCCCCGTTTGATTCATTCAATATGGGTATCAGGTATGGGTTTTGTGTGACCCAAACCCATACCATCTGTTTGATTGCAAAATTTGGGAATCCCAGACCCATAGTCGAATCTGTGGTTTCGGTTTCTCAGATTCCCCCCCTTGGTTTCTCCTCCAGGTTTGAGAAATCAATTGTGTTTTTGTTTTCTCCCTTTCCCTTTACCTACCGCCCACCCCACCCATAGTTGTCATCTAAAATCAGGTTTGGGTTTTTGATTCCATACCCTTATAATTTTTTATTTTTTTATTTTTTTGGTGTCTGCAACGAGGAACTTCTTTTTTGCTTGGGCGTGGCTAAAGGGCACCTCTTAAGGCACGGCCTCGGGTATTCCACGAATAAATTCGTGTAGGTGCTCCCTAGGAGGTTTGAACCCGTGACTTGGTGTATAAGCCAAAGTTTGTTTACCAGTGAGCGAAACACATATTAGGTCCATACCCCTATAATTTGATACTGTATTCCATATCCATACTGAGTTATAAACCAAATGGTACCTGAATGTGAGAAAAATGCCTACAATATATAGAGTAGACCAACAATCTTGATTTATCATTTTTCGTATGTAGTAGTGTTAGATTTGCACAGTTATCCTAATACATGAAAATAAGTACCGTTAGGTTCACTGTTAGTTTTCTAATATTCTTATCTGGTTAAAATCTTCAATTATCCCTTAACTTTACCGGTCTTCCTCAAACCGTTATATTTAGGATAGTTTTTACCATAACTCATTATCCGATTAAAAGAGACCTAGCTTATTCAAAAGTGTATTTATTTTAACTAAAACAGTTTAATTGAACAAAATGCTAAGTTAAAATGAAAAAAAATCTTAAGGTGCAACCTAATAATCAAAGTCAAGGACGTTAATGATTTCATCGATACGAAACATTATTTGTAAACTGAAAGTACCTCTAATTTTCTTTTCTCAATGATATATATATCGGCCATATGAGTTTGTGATGTTTGATAGGATTATTCGTATCAAGAAGTATTACTCCTCTTATCTGCCTTTAATAAATGGAAAAAGAAGTAAAAAAAAAAAAAAAAATATTATCTACTCCACTAGTATTATTTAAGAGCGTAAGGATTCATTACAGACATAAATGATGATCAAATGAAGAAAATAGAGTTGTACTTGAACTCATCACTCCCTGCAATGATTATAATTAGGAATGAACAGAAAAAATAAGGACATGGCAGCAGGCTTTCTTTTATCATTGATTTTATTTACTTTATTATTATTAGTATAGTTTCTGGATCCGGACTCTATGCTGCTAATTCAAGGTTATGTATGGCAAAATTAATTATAGTTGTAACTATAGCTTTACAAAATTAGTTGAAAGTAATAGAAAATATATACTCCCTTCGTCCCGTTGTATCTTCAACACTTTCTTTTGCACAAATAATAAGGCAAGACTTGAAATAAGTTGAAATTGCCCCTAACTTGCAAGTGGGAGTAGTTTGGTTGTTTTGTTTATTTAGGGGCAATAGGGTCAATTTGTGTGTAAAATATGTCCAAATAAGGAACTGCTGAATTTACATTGGGACAGTCCAAAATAGAAACTGTTGAAATTACATTAGAACAACCCAATATAAAAACTGCTGAAATTACAGGGAAACGGAGGGAACAGTTGAAAGTTGTTATGGTGAAACAGTAATAAACTAATTGTAGCTATAGCTGCAATTGGAAGCTACTACAGAAAGTTTTACAAAACTAGCAAAAGTTGTAGTTTCGCAAAATAGTTTTGTGAATTGAAAAAAAACTAGCTGCAAGATTCAAGGACTATGGATCGAAAAAAAAAAAAAAAGGAAAATTTTCATAAGGGCAAATCGATCCTAAAATCTCATAAATTGACCGAAAAATTGAATAAGGGGGTTGGTCATGGCCAAGTAACTTATAAGGGGGTTCCAGAAAAAAAAAAAAAAAAATGGAAAGTTTTTAGTGTGAAGAACTATTGAACTGGTGCATGCATTCGATTACAAGCTATATCATGTGCATTCCTTATCCAATTGGCTATTCGTATTTATATACTCCATTTGAGTCAAAATAAGTTTTGGTTTACATTTCTTTGCATGATTATTATTTTACATTTTTATAGAATTATTTGTTTAATTTCTTAATTTATGTGGAAAACTCTAAAAGTAACACTTATTTGACATTGGATAGAGTTTTGATTATTACTTCGATGAACTAATAGGTAATGACAATGAAATTACTGCTATCTATGGATGCTAAAAGCAACTCATAAAATTGATGATAAACACAATATTTTTTGTTATATGTATATGTACTATTTAATTAATAGTACTTTTTTTCCTTTTCTTTTTTCATATATGGCAGGGAAACAAATAGCCACAAATGTTTTTTTTACACCCCCAATCTCCTAATAGCAATATGGTTCAAATTAAACTTGATTTAGGCCTAACACAATGAATTCAAGGTTAACTTGTTATGTTAAATAAATAAAAATAAATCCCAAAGTCAAATATAGTACTCATATATCTTTCCCTTTTATCAGCAGGGTAACAATATAATAGAGTGAATAAATTAAGTGGTGAATGAACAGTAAAATTGTACTCTTCCCAATTATTATAATGGAGATATATGAAGTTTCCACATATAGCAAACCATGAGATGACAATGAAGCTATTATGATCATAATCCTTCATCACTTTGGTCCTTTATTTGACATGACACAAAGATTTAATTATGCTAATAATCTTTGATTTAACTAACACTAACACTTATTAGCTATGCATGTGATTATGTCCCTTTTTTCTCAATTAATAAGGACCTTTATTTTTGTTTAAGTAGGGCATGTTAGTGTCATCTTGAAAAGAAACCCATTGCCCCTTCCTCTTTTAGTGACCTACAACTCTTTGTAATCCAGGCAAATTAACATGGCTTGCTTCCTACACTGTACTATTTGCAATAAGCACTTTTTTCATCTCAATAATATAATCTTTTGGCCAATAAGTATCATTTCATGTTCTTGATTATTGCTAAGATTGACTATTAAGTGGCTGTTTAATCAAGATTTTACTTGCTAATTACAGTTACCTTTAAGCTTTGGTTATTATTCCCTTTAGCTGTCCATCACAAAGTCTATTTTTAGAGATGATGCATGACAGGGTAAATATATATATGAAGGGATGCAAAATATCATTGATTAAACAAAGTCCTAAAATGAGACTAGATTCTAAGATTTGTTTTTTTGGGTGTCGGCGAGTCTTTCTTGAATGTGGTTAGAAGACACCACCTAACATATGAACTCGGATTTTTCACGAACAATTTCATATAGATGTTTTTCAAGAAGTTTGAACCTTGGCCCTATATATGCTCTCGTATTAATTACCAAGTGTACACAGCATTGTGCACAGTGCACACCATGTAAGCCAGGTTCATTATTTCATAATAATATGTACAAGCCAAGTTTATAGTGCAAGTCATTTTCATGTATAAATGAATAGACACTACTGTGAAGCCAATAGAATTTTTCATGGTGTATGTGTCTGCCCTTTTCTTTGCTAAATAGGGTGGAACTTTTTGTGTTTCCCCTAATTTGATACTATATGATTGTTTAGAGGTTATACTTGAACTTGAATTATTTTTTATTTGGGATCGATCTCTATAGATACATGCCTCCCTTGCTTTGAGGGGGAAGGGGTTATGATTATTGTAAGGTGTTTTATCCATGTGAGTGAACTAAACACCTTTAGTAAGTACTATTCTTAACCTAATATCTAAGTAGCCTCCGAGTGTCTTAAGAGTTTGAAAAGTCTGAACCATTGGGGTGTAAAATTTGGTAAGCCAGAGTTGAAGCAACAAAATACTTTATTTGATTAACTTCGGCTTTCAGGTATCAATTTGAGATTTCACAACTTCATTTTCAGTCATTTATTACACTAATTTGATACCAAATTTAAACTAGTATTTGATAAGAATTTAGTTTACAAGCTTATAAAGCGTCATGATACGTTTGGCACAAATCGAGACTTAAAAGATGAAAACGATTAAAAAAAAAAAAAGTGTTTTGATTTTTTGAGATCATACTATATTCGGTACAAATTGGAACTAGCTTTTGATTTAAGACGAGTATCTTAAAAAAACATTTATAGCCCGAGTTGAAAAACCAAAAATAAGCGGAATACTCACATGACAAATTCGAAGAGTTTTAACCATTATGAATGCGAGCATCTTTTAGATTCCTTGAAGTAGCATTTGATCTAATAAAACCATCATATCAACAAAACAATCACGGAGTAGTACTAATTAACACTATTTACACAACTGGCTGATCGAGTGATGAATGAATGAATGAATTTACCAGAGGTGAGTAAAATTGAGGGATTGCCGCCAACTTAAAAGAAGAACACCGCCAAGGAAAAGGTCACGGTCTTTGGTCCACCACAACTATTTCTTCTGTCCTAAAGTAAGATAATAAAAAAATGAAGGATTATTTCAAACATTTAAAAAAAAAAAAAAGAAAAAGAAAAAAAAGGCTGTTGGATCCATCATATCTTGAGATAGTTGCTCTTTCTTGTCAATTAAAAGGTGCTTAAGAAAAAGATAGATAGATAGAGAAGCTTTTAAGGATAGTGTTAGTCTCTATTACAAGTATTTTATTTTATTTTCTATTCAATGACACATAGATTATGTCCCCTTACTAAGTCAAATGACATTTTGATTAAAGGGGAAAAAAAATATTTTACTTTTTTTTTTTTTTTTTGGGCTTTCCAATTTAGTTATCCTCATGAATTTCATTCTAAATGTTCACATCAACGACACACTTGAGTAATGTCGATAATAGTAAGATATATATGAGCCAATGGGTTTGCATTTATTTTATTCCTCATCATATATTTTGTGATGATAGATGGGTTGTGGCCCTAACCCTAGCTACATTATGACTCTGTTTATCTTGGTCATTCTAAACTTTTACTTTGCAAGTTCAACATGTTAAATAATTTTATTAGTAAATATATAGATTAAAACTCGTCTTAATCAACTTACGTGTCTTTCATATAACAAAAGATAAAGAAAACGAAAAAGAAAAACAGTTTTAGTCACTTACTCATAATAATATAGCGTTTTGTTTATCTCAAAAATTACAAAAAAAAATTCTACATAGAAAGATAGATATATCTGAAAACATGATATTTCCATATTTTGTCAAAATAGCTACAATGATCTCACAACCCACTCTCCATCAAATTTGCTATCAAAACTTTTGTGAGCCCGAATATATAATAAGAAAACCCCTTCGTTGGTTAAAAGGAAAAAAAAAAAAAAAAAAAAAGCAACGTAAAATCCCAAGAATAGAAGAAAACATTACACTACTCGTTATGGCGGCCAGCCCACATTGGCTTGGGCCATGTGGGCCTCCTCTTAATCAGCATATATGAATTTATGAAAAGGATTGTATTTGTACCCTTACAAGTTACATATACTCATTGAAAAGTTGCCTGTACTAGCGATATTCCTTTTGAATCAAAAATACGGGTGAATATCAGTATTTTCATTTCAACTTATCAGTTTCATACTCAATTTTACTTTTTAGCTTGTTTCAATAAGTAATATACAGTATTTAACAGTCTTTAATTGCCTCTCTCATAACGAGAAGATTAAATTCAAAGGTAATATAAAGTAGTTTAGAAGTGATATTGAAAATCTTTTAAAAATATATTTATAACTTCATTTATTAAATTAAGAAGTATTACATCCGTCTCACCATAAGACAGTTGCGTATGAATAGCAAAAAATAATAAGAAAACAAATTAAAAAAAAAAAAAAGAAGTTAAATAAACAACGAATCATGAGTCAAGATAAAACGTAAGTTGTAGGCAACATTTTTCCTCCCTAGATTGATAAAAGCATAAAATGCTTAATTAATTACCTATTCTAGCTAGGTAGTTGCTTAGTGGGCAGAACTTCTAATAGAATGAAGTCATCTGACTTTGGGTACAGTGTTTTGTGTTGGCAACTACATGATGAGAAAGGAGAATAATAAAGACTACCTTCATATTGATAAGTAGGATTAAATTTATTTGATTAATTATCCTGCTGATTTGATTTGAAGTGGAATAAGTAAGTCTATTTAGAACTTTGTATAGGCTAGTCCAATCTCCTAATCCTATTTGGAGGTCCACCAAATCTTTAAAGCCACTACATTAAAGGATTCCCTATCTATTCTAATTAGGTTTAGTATAGTAACTTTTTTCAGAGCACGGTTGATTCTAACCAGGCCAAAAAAAAAAAAAAAAAAAAAAAAATCGTTTCTAAAAAAAAGGAGGCCATATAACATACACAAATTATACGCACATACACGCATGTTAATTACAAATGAGCAACACTTGGTTATCAAAGTATTATCTTAACATGAAATCTACGAAACTTAGACTAAATATGAATAGTATAGCAAATCTCAAATGAGTGATAGTCAGAAAATCTAAATGACTAACAAGGTGCCTATAACAATAATAATTAGGCTCACCAAATAGACGAGCTTAGCCGTGGGTTCAATTTCTACCAAAATTACACTTTTCATTAGGATTTGAGAGAACTTTTAAAACTATACGTGCAACCTCGATATTTGGATAACTTCTGATTCTCAATCCTAGAACAACTATTTAGATACTTCTTGAAATAGCACAACAATAAGATTCTTGATTGCAAGAATTGAATTATGGACGTATATATTTATACAAGCATTGCATATTTGACCAATGTTTTTCATGATGCATTATTATTCATTCACTCATACAAAAAAAAGGAAAAAGATGTTCAATGGAGAGACATGATTTTACATTCCTTTTGCCAAATTGTGATGCATTGTACCAATAACCCTTTTCGATCAAAATTCAAGGCACAATGCATGGCATGGCATGGCATTATGAGGAGTTTTAATGGGTCATCAACTCATCATCATCATCATCATCATAATATTAAGGCAGTCAATTCCAATACGCATGGTTGTCTAGGGCCAATAATTGGCTGACCAAGTCCAAATTAAGGACATGGTCCTACAAATACAAAACTCTCTTGTTTTTTCCCTTTCCAATTTGTACGTACGATCATATCACCCTACCTTTCCTAATGTATAACCCTTTTGGCACCATATTGACCACATTATTCAAAAATATATTACCACCTCTTACTTTCTCTGTTTCACTATAAATAAATTATATATATATTTATACGCTAAAATAAAAGAAAATGACAGAATAAAGTTCAAATTAAGTAAATTTTTTTGATGAAATAGTGAATGAAAAAGCGTGATCAAATTCAAACTAAAAACGTATACTAAAATTTTCTTTGTATATATCTGTATTGGCTTTATTCATTTCAATTGAATCGAGCTGAATTAAACTTGATTAGGCTAAAAATGGGTTTAGAGTGGCCCAAAACTAATTGGGCTCCAGGCCTCCAGCTAAAGCCCAGATTGCCTAAGGAAGAGAGGAAAATGGAATTGCCCTTGGAGTTGGCTGATATTACAACATATGCCACTCCCTCAAGTACTATAAATACCACTCATTTCAGTACACCAGGTACAATCTTTTTCAGTGTACTTTTCACCTGTCACATTCTCTCTATTACATCACTTTTCCAACTATCTCTCCCGTTGACGGAAAACTCTCTGAAGAGCCAAATCTCTCCGGTACCCCTCTAATCCGACCGTACTAACTTGAGCGTCGGAGGGGCTACTATCGGGATCGCCTCCGGGGCAGTTTCTGTTTTTGCAGGGAGAAGCAGCCGACCACTTAGCGTCGATCCTTGACCGACCAACAATCAAGCAAAGTAGCGCGGGCCGGCAGAAGACCAAGATCGTCCGCGTTCCCTCTGGTCCTACGTGGCCACCTCCGAAACAAAACTGAATAAGATGTTGTACACAGCACAAACTGTTATAGATAACACTTAACACCCATTATGTAGCAGCAGGAAATATATGGACCATTGGCTTCGGAATAAAATTCCCTCTTTATGAATTATGATGTCAGCCTATATATCACCATCGTTATTGGATGATCACGTCAATAATAGAGCCCTAAAACATTCAAATTGATGGTAACTATTGTCTTTGTGTATATATTTTGTTCTAAACTAAAGAATTATGCAATTATTGATTTATTAATATAGAAATCGTCTCCTGAATAATAACTTTCAATCAAAATTCAAGCATATGCATTGAATGATTGCAAATGATGAGAAAAATTAGTGATCATAATCCTTAATATAATAAGAACCTCATGCACGCATTTATTTTTAGATTACACTTAAGATTATGAGATGGTTTTCTCTTTTCTTATCCGTTTCACAGTTAATTAAGTTTCATTTGTTGGAGGTCATTAATCAACTAGTTAATTATGAAAATCAATATATATAGTTTTATATGTACTATAACATGTATCATTAGGGAAAATAAGTGTAAATTTAATTCAAAAAAAATCAACATAACATACAAAATATGTCCTATATTCTATCACTTCAAACATATTGAGCAAAAGAGTTGGCTCTTACTAGTATCTAAAACAAATCATACACTTGCAGATACAGGTTGGAAGTTTTTAGGCCCAAATAAATAAATAAAGTTTTCTCTGTAAACAAAAATCTGAATGTCTACATACATGTCTTTTTGATTTGTTTAATTAAAGTAATTAAGTCAAATACCTATGAAACTAGGTTTCACACACAAAATCTTTAGCTTGTTGAGCCCTTGAGCTATTTTGTTTCCCTTTTTTTATTTTTTAACCTTTGATGAATGTAAGGGACACTATTTGAGTTAATTATATTAACAGCTTCTTGTAATTTGTAATTTAATCGGCCTGTTTGCTTTACAGTTTGGTATTGATACATACAATTCATCCACAAAGATCACATGCTAGCCAAATATCCAAAGCCTAATGATATGTGTCTTATGAGAAGATAAAATATATTATCTTTAGTAGTAAATTTTTTACAAACTGTAGTAAAAAAATATAATACATGCGAATTTATGCATGTAGTAAAAAAGTATAGTCCATGTAGTAAAAAAATGACAGTTTTTTAGTTTACTACAATATGTTACTTTTTTTTTTTTTATTAAAGAAGACAAAATTATGTGTCTTCTGAAAAGACATGTATGACGACTCATAACCAAAATGGTAATTGAAGTAGACACTAGCTAGCAAACATATTACATATAGTTTTGTATAATTTTGGTTCATATGATAAATAAAGAAGAAGTCACCTCTTTACGTTGAAGAAGTTACTACAAAGTCACCCCAAATTAAAGTGGAATCTCATTCCTTATATATATATATATATTTGAACTACAGGTTTAAAGACAGATTACTATTAGAATAACCCATAATTATATAGGTCAAAGCCAAAATCAAAATGGTGTAAATTCTGGACAAGCACTTTGCAATAGTATCCTGTGTCAGAATAAACCTTGTAACGCGGTGAGGGACATACATATACCATTTCCTTTTTTTTTTTTTTTTTCTTTGCTTTAATTTTGGAGGCGCAAAATAAATAACTAATTAAATAATTAATCAACATTAATTACGGCATCAAATAGATTCCCTAGAAGGCAGACATTCATTTCCCTAGAATGAAGGCGTTGCCAGGCCAATAAAATAATTAAATTATCTTTCAAAACTGAATATCTTATTTATTTATTCAGAAAAAAAGCAAAAGAAAAAATTACTTTACTTTCATAATAATATATACAAAAAAAATTGACATAGGTGATTACATAGTTAATTTTGTGATTAAGATTAAAAAAATCAAGATTAACGGCTCGTGCCGACACATGATTAACACACAAAGGTGGGAAAAACATGCATCATTATCTTCATAATCGTGAATTAAGAGAAGTTGACTTAATGAATTAAAACACACAGCTCATATAATGATAAGCTCATGAGTGACAAAATATTGATGAATGCCCCGTTATGGGGATTTTAATTTGATCAAATGAACCATAAAATGGGGTCTTCAAAAATATTGATTTTAAAATAAGATCAGAATTAATATTATATAATTAGATCTTTTTAATAGTTATGTTGTAATAATCGACAAAATATCACAAATGGGACATTTGCTAGGGTCAAGGAACCTTCATAATTTTATAATAAGATGTTATTATGAGGTTAGCTAAGATAAAAGGAGACAGCTAATACATTATGGAATAGAAATCTGATTTTTAATCATTGGAGGACAAAGGTTTAAGTGTTCTGATTTTTCAATCTTTTGGATTATATACCTTTTTTTTTAATATTAAAGAAATTGATGACCAATGTAATTCTTTGGATGTTTCTATATGCCCAAGCTTTTCTTTATGTCTTTTTTTCATGTGCATGTTCTAGTTACTTTGTAAGCAATGGTGTTTTACTTATTTGCATTAAAAAATTTAACCTTCTTTTCGTGACTCGTCATTCCTAAATAAAATATTTATTACTGAAGATAAAACTATATATTAAACCTTTATTTATCTGTTTAAATTTTGAGCACGTCTTATATGGACTTAATCCATATCGTATATATGAACCAACATCTATTGAGTAGTAGTAAATCTTACGGTTTGAAGGGTGACTCCAATTTTTAGTGGTAATTCCATTTCCGAAGTAGATTTTAACTTTGATTTTAAAGGAGTGACTTTTTCATTTCAATTAGGTGACTATTATAATTGACTTACAGTATAGGTCGGATCAAGTTCATATAAGATCTTTTGCTAAAATAATTTTACATGAGTTTATTAGTTTTCACATGATATCAAGGCATTAAAATTTATAGCGGTAGAAACTACTCCTAGTATATACACGTATGACCCTGATTACTTAACGCAAAGTTGTTTGTTCGTGCATTCAACTATAAGCCATATTGCACTTTGTAGAGACAATTGCAATTTCTTAAGTGTCAACTTGAACATACTTTAGTAATACGATTAATGGTATGCATTCTTTGTAAAGAATATAGTACAACATTAATAAAAAAAATAAATAAAAATTTGTTGCATTACTAAATTTTGTCAGTGTTAAATAAATAAGGTGACTATTTTAGAGCATATTGAAGAAAGAGAGGAAGAGGACTAATTTCTAATTCTAATTGACTACTCCACCTAAAACCTATAGTCAGCAAATGTCAAACAACTTACAATACCGATAAGGAAAAACAACCGTCAAATATATAAGCACCTATTGTAAAGGGATAATCAAATATTATTACATGAAGTAAACCATAAAGAGAATATCCACGAATAACATGCATCAACAAAAATAAAAATAAAAATTAGGATATTGAATTTAGAAAAACCTTTAAAAGATTACGATGGCGGCCGGGTAATTTGATTGAAAATCACTTTACCATAATTGTTAAACAGGAATCAACACAAGTTGTTGATTTGGTGCTTTCCATTGACAATTGATCGAAAAATGTTGTAATTACAAAATTGACTTGAAAATCTTTTCGTTTAATTTGAATGCCTAATAAGCTTTCCACGCTACCAAAAGAAACGTGCAATGTGACTTTGAAATAATGTCCAATTGATTCAATCAGTCAAGTTCCGGTAGCTAATATAGCTGGATTTTTCTAAACGAGCTTTGTCTAAATGATTTATCACGGGGTATTCATGCATCAATATCGATTATGCATCTTTCTAAAAAAAAAGTAGAAATATAGACAAAATCAATTAGAAAACTCATAAACAGTACAAATTTAGATGTCTTTTAGAAATGGACTCCAACAATAAATAAAATTCAACCACAAATTTGCTCTACCCAATGCCCAAATATGTGAAACCCAAAGTTTTTTTTAAGGACTTTTTATGGGGAACCCCCCTAATAAAATACAATTTTTGGAAAAAAAAACTTCTTATAAAAAAACTGTGGAAAACCCCTTAAAAAAAACAAAATACCATGACGGACACACCTTAAGTCGTTTTTCGGTCAACTTAAATGAACTTTTGACCGATCTGCCCTCATCCTTTAAGTACATATTGTATATTTTAAGCAAAAATATGCTTAAAGGTTAATGATGAATCGGTCAAAATCCCATTTAAATTTTTCGAAAAATGACTTAAGGGGTATTCGTCATGGCCTTTTGTTTTATAAGGGGGTTCCCCATAATAAAAATTTTATAAGGGGATTTTTTCCAAAAAGTCTATTTTATTTATAAGGGGATTTCGCACAAAAAAAATTATTGTTTTAATCCAACCAGATGAGTAGTATTTCAAAACTGCTCTGCTCAACCAACAAGGTTTTAGAACTAGTCCCTTTCAAGGAATTGGAACTTCCCAGTAGTTGTGTACCAAAGGATTAATGATGAATTAACTTAATATAATGTATGTTAATACTTGTGTATGCAAAGTGCAAAACCCAATATTGGCATCTCCTGTGTCATACCATGCATGTATATATTCTGTAATAATTCCATCCAAAGTTTTTGTCTGTATTCCATACACAGTGAAATCCAGTAGAGGACAACTACATTATTGCCATTGTCTTATGTATTTATTTGGGTATACTAATTATTATGGTGTTTTAGAACCTCTTATTGTTTTAGAGAATTGTAAGGAAAACCATGGGGAAAAAGAAATTATGGGTAGTCTTTTGAGAATTAAAACTAAGAATGATGTAAAGTATTTTCATACCAATAATGGAAAAAAGATAATTTTTTGCCCTAGAAATTAAAACAAAATTTAATCATCCATCTTATGTATAGTTCTTTGGCAAAATCTTATATGCTGTTTATGGTATCACCATAATTTTCCTACGATCTCCGCATGCAACATCATTATTAAGCAGTTTTTTTTTTTTTTTTTTTTTTTTTTGAGATATGGCTAAAGGACTCCTCTTAAAACACAGTCTTGGTGTAGAATTAATTTGTGTACGAGCTTCCCTGTTGGTTTGAACCCGTGACCTGATGTACAAGGTATTAGCTCGTTTACCAGTGGGTCAAAAGCCTCTAAGGTAAAGTAGGAATGCCTTTTACAGATACATTTTTGCCTATTAGTTAAATCCGATTTCCCGGGTATAATTAGGTTTAGGTTCGATTTCACCCTCCTATGTTGTATAAACTGTATTATAGTGGCTTTTTTTTGTTTTTGTTTTTTTTTTTAATTAACCTTCCATGACTAAAAAACAATTGTGTATGCATGAGACGGACTCATCCAACACCAACGGTTGTTATTTTCTCATCATTAAGGAAATTCAGTTAAATCTTTTTCTAATATGAGCTTGATAAGGATGGTTTTGGAAAACTATCCAAAAAAGTGAAAAGAAAGAGAACTAAAGGGTCAATTTATATGAATTGTTTCTGTAATCTATGTTTGTCAAGAAAAGGAGGGGAATCAATGAGGGAGGGAGGAAAAATTGAAGAAGGGGAGGAGTCTCTGTTTCGTGTGGGTGTATATATATATATATATATATATACATCTTCTCTCTTTTAATATATGGATTAATTGCAACCAAAAAAAAAATATATATGGATTAATTGAATTTAATATAAAGTTAATGGAGGCTGTGGGTTATCATCAACAATTAATTGCAGAGTACCCATATCAAGCCCATGTTAGCTAATCATGGATGGTTCTTGCCTTTCAGAATATTTTTCCCTCTTTGGAATCTTGTGCCTCATTTTGGATTAAGGGACTTTTTGATAGACTTGTTTCAAAATAGAGGCTAAAGATTATGTCTTTATCTTTTTCATTTATAAAACAATGACGGTTTTTCGTTTTATATTTTTCTTATGTGTGTTGTCTTTTCGCGAATTGAGGTTTGTATAGAACACTCTAATCACATATCACGATAGATGAGGATAATTTTCGAACATTATTATAACTTTGTGATTGTAGTAGTGGTAAAGTAGACATTTATCTATGGAAGTCATCAATTGCTTGATTCTTTGAAGGATGAATAGTTATGACGTCTTTTTTTTCCCTAAAATTTTTGAAGGATGAATAGTTACTACTTGATTCTCTGCGTTTTGTAGTAAATTCTTAAACTATTAATTATGTAAGTCGAGTTTACATGATATATGTTTAACTTGCTCGAAAAGATAAATGGACTATAACTTGTTTTAAGTTGAATATCATATGAATGCTATCATCTATATTACCACCAGAAGAGTCATATTATGTAAGATATATGTGACCTTATCTTAGCAGGGACTGTAATTGGTTATTATTGATGAATCTGAAATTTACTAAACCATCTTTACCATTTTACTAGGATTTCTACCAAAAAAAAAAAAAAAAGAAAAAAAGAAGATTTGATAACCAGGATGAGGCTCAAGGACTAAAGAATTCAACTGTTGCATGTAGGGACATGGGAAATTTGGGTCACCCATAACTCTTGTACAGACTGGTGATCCCAAGAGGAAATTATCTATCCAAAATAAAATAAAATATTATACTCAATAAATAGTAATTGAATGTTAAAATTTGCCCCCACCAAAGGCAAGGCTACCCCAGTCATTAAATTTCAAACCCTTTGATGAGACTTGTATAAGTCATTTTGTTGGAACCCCATCTCCCCCACAGCAAAAAATTTTTAAAAAAAAAGAAAAATTAGTTTCACAGTTTAAGTAAAATTAATTAATTAATTAATTATCCTTATATATAATGTAATTTCTTTTATTTTATAGTAATATTATGGATTTTTGAATTTAATAAGAGAGTTCAATCATCCTATTAGATGTGACTTTTCTTCCCTTGAAGCTCCCTCCTATAAACCAAGATTCCCCACCAGCTGCCACTTCATTTTCTCAACACTTCTTTGTCTTCTCTCTCTCTTATTTCTCTCTCTAAAAACACTCCCTTCTCTCTCTCTCTCCTTTCATCCCTCTCTCTCTCAGCTTCTTTATAGTCCATTTCAAAGAGAGCCTGAAACTTCTTCTGCTACTGCAAGGCTGACAACACTTCACATTAACATTAACATTAACAACAACAGCAATTTCTCTCAGAGGCATTTAAGCAAACACTTGGTGGCAACTGCAAAAAAGCAACAGCATTGCACAGATAGAGATAGAAAGAGAAAGTTTTGGGTGATCAAAAATTTCAATTTGTTGGGTATTTATAGTTTTTGATCAGTCAGTTTTCATTATGGGTAGACACTCTTGCTGCTACAAGCAGAAGCTGAGGAAAGGCCTGTGGTCTCCTGAAGAAGATGAGAAGCTTCTCAGGCATATTACCCAGTATGGCCATGGCTGCTGGAGCTCTGTCCCGAAACTTGCAGGTACCTAAAAAAAACTCATAGTAGTCTTATATACTTTGTATTCCCTAAAAATGAACAAAAATCTATAACAATGCAGACCCAAAAAAGAGAATTGACATTTCTTTTTTCGGGTTAAAGAAGGGTGTTGGCGGAAACAGCTTCTCTCCCAGCAGAAACCCGAAAAGGGGTAAGGCTGCGCGCATCTGATCCCCGCCTCGTAAAAAAGGGGTGACTTTTAATTTATTAATAGTAGTGTTGACATCAATGTCTGTTTTGGCAGGTCTTCAAAGGTGTGGCAAAAGCTGCAGGCTAAGGTGGATTAATTACTTGAGGCCTGATTTGAAGAGAGGGGCATTCTCACAAGAGGAAGAGAATTTGATTATTGAACTTCATGCTGTTCTTGGCAACAAGTATATATATCTATCTTACTACCATATTTACTATACTTAAATTATCACTTTATTTCATGATGTTCATCATTTTCATATTATGTTGCTTTTTTTTTTACCAATTGTTGATTTGTTTTGTTGATTTATTTTTTTTTGTTTAAAGATGGTCCCAAATAGCAGCTCAGTTACCAGGAAGAACAGACAATGAGATAAAGAACCTGTGGAACTCTTGCCTGAAGAAGAAGCTTAGGCAAAGAGGCATAGACCCCAACACCCACAAGCCCTTATCCGAGGTCGACAACGACGAGGAACGAGCCAACAAGTCTAGCAACAGCAACACCAGCAACAACAAGAACAACAAAAACACCGACAAAAAACACAACAATACCATAAACCTCACTACAACAACAACAGCAACAACCACAGGGGATCCCAAATCATTATTGGGATCCTCATCGTTTTCTCGAGCCACCACAACCAACTCTTCCTCCCCATTTACCTTGGCACCGCCACCACCAATATCAACCCATGAGTTCTTCCGGGACACCATGTATGGGTCATCATTCGGGTTCCAAAGCCCGCCTGGTGGAACGTTCCAAGGAACTGGCCTTGACATTGGGCTGAGCAAGAACCCGGAAACAGCCCTTTGCTTCAATTCAATATCCAGTGATCATCATCACCACCATAACCAATACAACTCAAACATCATCTCAAATTCTATGATCCCTTTCATGTCCAAGGAGGGAGCTTTTAATGGATATCATCAGAGCTTAGAGGCCGCTAATGCAGCTACAGCGACAACTACAGCTACAACGAGTACCAGCCATGACAGTACTATTAGCAACAACAACAACAACAACACTAATAATACCATCAATGAGCTCCAAAGCAATGGTTCCTTCTTTGAGAGCTTCTCATGGGCACTCACAGAACAACAATCTGGTGGTGGTGGTGCTAAATCTAACAACAACAACAAAGAAGAAGCTGCTTCTGTTGTTCAAATCAACAACAGTTTAGAGGGTTCAAACCCTCAAGATGAGATTAAATGGTCTGAGTATTTGCATACTCCATTGTTGTTAAACCCTCAAAGTACTACTACTAGTGTTGCTGTTTCTGGTGGTGGTGCTAATAATTGCTATGGTGATCAGATTAAGACTGAAGCACTTCCCTTCTTAACTGCTTCAAATTGGCTCCAGAATCAGCAGACTCCACCACCACAGGTCTATCCTGGGTCTGAGATGTATAACAAAGATTTGCAGAGACTTGCTGAAGCCTTTGGACAGATTTTCTGAGCTTCTTGTAGGCGGGAAATCGAATGGGATTTTCAAACAGGGAGGGATTTTGCCATTCTTCTTCTGGTTCAACAAGGTGTGTGATATTATAGAGGGCTTTTTTTTTTTTTTTTTTTTTTTGAATTTGATTTGCATATTGTATATAGGACCACATACATGACATTTTGGGGGGTGATGGGAAGTAATGGAATATTTTGTGTGAATTATTTATGGTACAACTATATTGCTAGACAATAAAAAGCTTGACTTGTTCATCATCTTGTTTGTGTGTATTGTTCTTTTCTGGTCTTGGTTATGTTATTGATATGTCTAATGGTTTCTTGATCATGGTAGCAAGGAGCAAAGCTGTAATCCCCATATGTTGAAGGGGAGGAAAAAAAGTGGCTTCAATTTGAAAATCTGTTTTCTTGCATACATTAAATGAACCTCTTTATTATTTGCCCAAATTCAACTATTGTGTAAGGCTGTAAGCTGATAATGAAAGGCAAAGATGGTGACTAACCTTTCTTTACAAAACTTTCAAGAACTTCCACATATTTTTTCCCTTCTTTATTTCAATCATATACGGATACGGATACTCCCACCACATCAATTTTTGATTGAAACACTTAAAAAAGTGTTGGGAAATAGCAGAGTTTGACACGGAGACACATATCACGTGTATATGACTATGTCGTACATATACTTGCAATCGACTCCATGTAACCTACTTTACAAGTACTTACAACTTATCACGTGTATATGAATATGTCGTACATATACTTACAATCGACTCCATGTAACCTGTTTTACAAGTACTTACAACTTACATCCTCTTCACGACTTAATATTAAACATTTTATTGATGATCATGAAGAAAAATTGGGTAAAAGAAGGAGAAGAGAGGGGGGAGGGGCAAGGATTGAAAGAACCACATTCCTTAAATGGGTGTCTATCATTGTCCCTCATAGATAGAGATTGTTTTAACAGCCTTTTCTACAAAGTTCTACTTGTTCCTCTACAGTCTACCCCTTTGGGTTGGTTTCCTAGGAGAAAGATTAGTCAATTTTTTACCTTTTTACCTTTTTACCTTTTGATCTCTTCTGAAACCATATGTTAATACTGTAAACTTCACAAGACATGGGGAAAGATGGCATTTCACTTGGATCCAAAAGGTGGGCCTTTTATTCTTCCCCACAGAAAATAATGAGTAATCATCCTACTTAGCCCTGCTAGTTAAGTAAGTAAACAGGACAATGACTCTCAATGTGATAGCAACCACATGAGTTTTTAGCCATATGATGATGTACATGGAAATTTTTATACAAAGGTAGCTAAAAATCTAAATTGGATAAAGCCCCAATTGGTCGATGTCGATTTGTGATTCCTGTTTCGAATATCTGCACGACTTGAAATTATGACAATATAGCCAATTCCTACTCAAACTCAAATCATACGTACATGCATTTTTCATTCTTAGAATTATGAGAGTATGTACTCGACTTGTATTGATTGATATTGTACTAACAATCAAATGAAGTAGTACAAATTAGCCAAAGAAATATTGATTTTAGAAATGGAGAAATGTGGAAGTGTTCTAGCCTTAATTCCTCCATTTCTTGTTTGTTGTTTTTTCTTTTGACACCCAAGGGTGTGGGGATGGAAGATATTGTCCTCAAATAGGTATTTTTTTTTTTTTGATACTGATATGGAGTACTTCAAAAGGAGAGAAGAAGGAAACTTCCAATTTATCTCAATTATAATGAACACAAGAGACATAACACTCAAAGAAAATTTGAGCCAAAAATAAGAAAATGAAGGGGTCCCAGTAAACGTGTACTATTTGTGATAAGACATATTTGCCCCTTCAAATTTTTTTTTTTTTATTTGCCCAATTAAAAAAAAAAAGAGGAAAAAAAGAAAAGGAAAGAAATGATACAAGTCTGAGACCATATCTGTCTGTCTCCCTTCTGTGTATAGCCTTGCATCCAGCAGTATATCCCATTACCATATTTACGTTAATAATGCAAATTATCATGCTTCATCATCTTGCAGTTTATAGGGGCTGCAATTGTAAAATACTCCCTAAATTTTCATGCTATTTGAGGCACCAATGCAAAGTGAATCTTGAAAAATCATGCTGGTTTTTGAACATGAAAAGCAAATGGTTTTATTCCAAGTACCTTTAGGACATGGAGACCTACTTCTCTCCTAGCTGATTAGGGTACTTAGCTAGGTTTTGTACAAGTTTCCTAGGAGCTTTTTGGGCCTTGGGGTACCTCTTGCTCCCCACCAATGGGATGTGAAATGTTCGCGTTGCATAATTCATAATTAATTATAACACGTTCCTGTTATATATAAAAAGAGACAGTAAACATCAATACAACTAGATCCATTTAGGAGCGTCATCTTTCTTTGACGAGGTATCCTATCTAACCATATTTCAATTATCAACTACATATGAAAATGAAATAACTCGACAATTAACATGTATAATGTCATATTTTATAACTATTCATTCAAGTCATCATATGTATGTTCATCGGATATAGTCAGCATCTCTACCTCAATTTCTAATTAATATACCTACAGACAATGAAGATCTACGATAGGGAAAGATCAAAATCGACATATAATCGTTGAATTCCACCGATTTTTCTTGCGATTCGGAGTCGTGAAAAATGAAATTGAAACAAGATGAATAAATGACAAAGGGGTAGAGGGGTGACAAATTCACAAGTAGCTAGGGTCACAATCCCCTACAAGAGGGGGCGGATCCGTACATGAGAAATTGACAAGAGGGAGGGAGTGGAAAGAGTATGTGAATTGTGATGGCTCAAAGCCTTATAGATTAGGGATGTCTCTCTCAAGAGAGTATGGGACAGGGGGCACTTTTGGCTTCGTGGGTTTATGTCTATGCCCACGTGCACACTTTTGCACCATAACCCCCATACAATATAGTGCCTCCTAGCTACATTTATTATCATATCATATATCTTGTACTCTCCTTGTGATGAGTATTTCGGACACTGTTCATTTCAACTGAATGATGCGTGGTGAATATTTATATAATTGGACTGAACAGGTTGCGCTGAATTGAAATGAGATGTATGAACAGTTATATTTGAGAGACAAAAAAAAAAAAAAAAAAAAACCATAAAACTGAGATGAACTAAATGTGTAATGGAAATGATGCGAACCTTACTCTCGAGTGGAGTTTAGATGACAAGATGGAAAATTTCTTAAGGTTGTGTTAATTTCAATTGAATAGAGCTGTATTTAAAAGATTTAAATTGATATGAACTGAACTGAATTGAAGATTATTTTACCAGCAGGGTCAAGTGTGTGTTGGCTTTCCGATAATATTTTACTCCTTACTACTATTATGATTACACAATAAACATCAATATCCCTTTTGAAAACGACATGAATACAAAGTAAGAGAATAAGAATTATTTTTACGACTTTATATTATAAAAGATATGCATGAATTATAGAACAATATAGTTTCTTGTCTTAGTTGAGATAGTTGATTGAAACCCCATGTGAAGCAAATAATTGGGTGTTCATGTTCTTTGGTTAAGGCCCTACATAACTTGAATGCAATTGCAAAATTGGGGAAGTATAATTATTATTATTATTATTATTATTATTATTATTATTACAAAGAATCAAATTTTTGGGTTCTATCGGCTGCGAGGAGTACTAAAGAGATAAATCATTGGGCCGTCTCTCTCTCTCTCCTCTCTCTCTCTCTTGTTTGGGTAGTGCCAGCTGTTTTTGCTAATTGTTAAATCTTGTGATTACCTGTACTTTGTATGTTCCTAAGTTTATTACTGTATTAGCCCAGCTTAGCTGCTAATGCAAACAAAATGAGCTAAAGTTTATCTTGTTCTTTCAAAGGTATATAATTAGACATGTCAAAAGCTTATCCGACTTGAAAACTCTACCCTTATTAAGCCTATTTTTTGGGTTCTTTTTCATACAAGATTTTCAACCCAAACTCGGTTGTAATATGGAGAATCTAACTAAAAAATTAGTTTGACCCAAAAAAATCCAGACAGGACCTGAGTCCAAAATTAATCTAACCCCAAATCTGTTGGGTCGGCCTATAATTTGACTAGTCTGATTTTCAACCTCGGTAACCAGTGTAAGAGGGTATCGGTTAGGTGAGTTTAAAAGGATAGAAATAATTCAAGAGAAGGTTGGTTTGCAAGTTTGAAACGGCTTTTATGAAAGCATATGTAGAAAATAATTCTTAGAATGCATAATAACCTGCATTGAGAGGTGTCCAATAACCACGTCCGGAAGATTTATACCCATGAAAATGGAAGGTTAGGAAAAGTTTCTCATATCCTCCCATAAAAATGGGAGGAAACCAGATATAGGCAGTGAAGAACTACCCATCTAAAAATTCAGTGTTCCTCAAAATTGGCTTTGTTTTTCCCTTCATAATGTTATAGCACTAGTTAACAGTTAAGTGAGATTACTTCATATGTCCGGAAATAATACACATCTAAAAAAGTAGCTAGCATCCTTAATAAGGACAATGAATTAGGATTGGACATCCAATATTAACCCTTCATTACAGTTCTTGTTATTCTACAATGAGCAATGCTATAGGCTATAGGTCTCAAGTTGAAGATTGAATTATTATCAAATTATGTTTTTAATCAAACTACAACATCTCCATAATTTTGGGGGATTGCTAGTATTTGTCACACAGTATAGTACTCCTAATAACTAATTTTGAAATGAGGAAATCTACATTTAGTTGCAAAAACTGGTAAGCTACATATTTGAACAATCTACAACTTGTTATACCTCCAATTGTTTCCATTGAAGACCTTGTTGTAAAAGATTTAAGGAGGAAAACAACAAATCTTCTCTAATGTATTGAAGCTTTTGCCTATGGTATCTAGAGAGATACCAGCTGCGAAATTTTCGGACAATGGAGACATAAGATGTGTGATTTTTGCTTAAGTATGTATAGATTTGAGATATGTGCAACCTTACTCATATGAAAACGAGTTCCCTACATGCTACCAAAAACTCGCGGTGTTCTAATGGCCAAGATTGAACCTTTGATCCAACATGAAGCGAAGAACTTATCTACCAGTACAAAGAAAGCAATATGATAACTGGAATAAATAAGTTCCTTTGGTAAATAGAGAAACTATTACACAAGTAGCTGTTGAAGGCTCACAATCCTTCAATAAATGGGGAAGAAGACCGAAGTATTATCTTATGCCTAAATGTGGTAATGAGATAAAACAGAATCACACTCAACGGCCGCTTGTAAGAAGGCAACCTCTATGAATACAATTTGCTTCGCAAATTCTATGACTTATCAGCTAACCTTAATTCTTATTGCTGATTATTGAGTAAACATCAAATTAAATGATGAGCAGCAGCAACAGGAGCAAAGAGACGGGATGAGGAATTGCTTTTTTGGATGAACTTACTACTGGTAAGATATCTAGCTCACTTAAAAATCAAGTTGTGGCATGTATTGTCACAAGGGTATGCACAGTCGATGTACTTAATGCCTGCACGGTCAAAGTACCAGTCTCCAACAGCTATTGCCACAGGCTGCAAGCACACAAAACTCTGTTAAGGTACCAACAAATATTGAACATGTTTCAAAGATAAGCTAAAAATTAGGCTAGCAAACCCATCCATGACTTTAGTGATCATTAATTGAGTTACTTGGACTCGACAAAAGGATTACATTAGGAATCAAGAGATGCTCCAGCGATTAAGAGTATCTCCGTATGATGTCTATCCGTTTTTCTGCTTCCTCTAAAACCAACAGAAAAACCAAAAGGATCAAGTACAAGTGTTGATCGGAGAGTTGAATTGGCTTTTTTGAGGGGGGGGGGGGGGGGGGNCCTGATTGTAATATGAAATGTCCTAAATGTCAAACTGTACTTGGGTGGTGTGTCCGAGGTTTGTATTCACATACTTAATCGACCAATTACTGTTTTTGAAAAATCCGAGACCTTTAATGGCCGCGTTAATTTCACATAGAAATGGTGATTAGATACATGACAAGCTGATAAGAAGGGGTCCCCCAAGCATGTGCACTTATTGAACTTTTCTCTAGCAAATTTGAGTAGCATTAAGGATTAATCAAACTTTGTATGTAGACATGACTAAGAATTGATGAATAACAATTGCAATATTATATATATATATATTGCTTAGCCAAGTCAATAATTGTGCAAGTCTAATTAAGGAATGGAATATTTTTGTATTTGGTCGGGTGAGGAATGTCAATATGATGAGAGTCAAATCTTAGGCACAGAATCTTTTGTACTATTTGTAAATCCTAAGTTCCTAACTAATTCACCTGCAAGCCTTCCCCACACCCAGCTCGGAGTCCATATAGCCCTCCCTTCTCTGTCTTACATGAAAGCCGACGTGTATAAAGCAAACAACGGCAACTTCAACTCAATGATACGAAAAGAACAACAAATGATTTCAGATTCATGTCTTCGTAGGAGGTAGCTAGAACATATGAAAACCATTGGTTATAGGTAATTTTGTTGACAAGTGAAAACCAAACAAACAACAACCCAAGTATGATCTTATCAGGGCAGAGTGAGAACCGAAGAAAGTGTGAGAAATCCATATACCTTGCTTTGGAGAACAGGGGAATCATCAGCAAACCATGTGTCTTGCCTCTCTGATTGGCAGTGAGCAAAGCATGAGTTAATGAATAATCCATTTTGCTTTGACCTTGAGAAACTCCTCAATGAGTTTAGCATCTGCATTCTAAAATCTGTAAACAAGCAGACATGATAACATCAGAAGAACGCCAAACAGAAACTAAAGAATTACAGATTAAGTTAGGCGATTTTTACTTTGGAAAAATTCGATCTGTGATGCACTACATTTTGAATGGTCCATTTTGCATGCACCCCATTTATTATGAGGATCAGCTGTCTTTGGCGCTAAACTAGCCTGAACCTGGAAAGTCAGTATCAAAAGAGATTTTTTCAGTCTCATGATTTGAGTAGCTAAAATTGATCACAAATTTGTACAAACAATTGACATACCTGCCACGAATCATAAGCTGTATTGAGAAGGAAAATAGGTGTCTTGATGTCGGCGATTAAATTTTGAGGGAAAAAGCACTGTAAACAAACAAAAATGCAGTAGAGTGATATAGCACCAACTTTTTTTAAACCCAGAATAGTAATTTGATCGAGACACATTGCCCAACAAACTAGGAAACTACATACCGAAGTTGGATCCAGGTGGTTAGTACAAGAAGGAGGCAGGTTCTTTTCAACACCCTGCATGACAAAGAAAACAAAGATGAAGCTCTGCGAATTACTGCACAAGGAAAAGTAGCCATGGAAAAAGTTATTCTATCAAACTTGAGAATGGAAGTTATGACAGTATCCACATGAGCATGGGTATGGATATCTCGACTTTTCACTCTAGGCCACAAAACATGCAAATTTTTTTAAGACAGTAGCAGAGTCACTGCTTCAGAATTAAGTTACATGTAATATAGGACATCATTACTGTTACCTTTTTAAGTTTTAAATTTTTGGTGGGATTAGGGAAGAACTAAAACAGTTACCAAGACTTACATCTTGCTAAAGTTTCTCATACCATTATATCCTATATGGTGTCCAAACAGCAAAAAGATGAAAATGGCCACTGATAAGAAGTCTGTAGCAAATTCAGTTTTCTGAGAATTTATTGATGGTTATAGTAGATTCTATTTTATCACAAGGAGCATTTTTAAAGTAATCTTTAAGTTCTGGCTGAGCTCGTATAGCATTTTTACATGTATTTTATTCCTCAAAGCAAAGAGAACTCTATCTGTAATTTAGTACTTCAGAGAAATTCAAATTTGGTTTATTACCTGGTATGTAACAACGCCTTGGAAGAAGTTCCTTAGGGTGTGGCCACCTGCAACATCCTTTCTGAACCGAGAACAGTGAGATGTCAATAAAAGCTTTAGTGAATTTCCTCGCACTTGTAAAAACTGATAATTTTATCAAAATAAAAAATAAAAATAACATGAGCATAGTAGAGAAATTATCTTACGCGTCAAGGAACAATCCTGCATCACTCAAACACTTGACTTTCACGCTTTTAGGAAGCAAGTCTCGAAACTCATCACAGTGCAGTATAGATGCTAGACCCCCAGCAGAGCACCCAGAAAGAAGAGCCTGGTCAGCGTTACGCATTCCTTTATCCATCAGTTCTTCCATTGCAGCTGACCATATGCGTTGTCCCCTGAAGAACATTTTGTTGGCCTGCAAATAACCGCGATATGATAGCAAGCTTAACAAACCACATAACAAAATAGAAACACCTGAAATTGTTCTTCTTCATTACATAGAAAGTGGATTTCTTCTGCAATAAAATTATCATTCTTATGGGCTTGCAATTATATTGGTTTCAAAGTGTCTTGAAATGTAATTGAACAAACCTCATCTTGTCCTTCACCAGCAAAGGAAGCGCCATCACAATACCTAACCTTCACCCTATTCCAGTTGAAAAAGTCTACACATATAAACAGCAGCTTTTAGTAAATTTGTGAAGGAAGCCACTGATGACACAGAGCACAATTAGTTAACAGGAGGGAATTTTGCCAGACGAAAAAATGATAAAGACCTGGATTTTCTTCGGCCTTATTGCTCAGTAATCCTGTGAATGCTAATTGCTTTTCCATATAATTAGACGAGCCACGTCGAGTTGTTTTCCGATAGACACATGTTCTACGGTTATTGCACCATCCTCCTCCCTGCACATGTCACTATTCTTGTGAATAATTACAAAACTACATGACAAGAGACAACTTCACCTTTCCAGTTCTCAGACAATTTACATACAGAAAGACCTCACAACATGCACATTTGCAGATACATGGTTTCCTAATAAAATTGGAAAGAAACAGTCACACTTTCACAATGTTTGCTTTTCAAGCATTCAAGACTAGTTACTGACATGACATCTAAGCATTTTCTTACAGGTCTTAAACACAGAGGATCCTTTGTAAAGCTACCAGTAATATACTATGTCAAGTGTATTAACATCCTACGATATGGAACAAAAAAAATAAGAATAGTTCTAAGTCTGATGCTAGCCTCCAAGTATATATATCTATATACAATTGCAATAGATATCTAATTTCCACATACCTCCAATTGAATAAGCCAACTGTTGGCGCCAGACCCAGATCCACGGTGCAAATGATAACCAGGCAATGTTCCATCCAAGCAAACTGTAAGAATAAAGATCAAGGAATGGCGTTAGAGCACATCGTAGAAATAAGCAAATGAATCTGAAATCACATGGTAACGGCGATGGGAATTATTATCACCCTAAAGAAACAAACGGTTCAATAAGCCGAGAACTATTTGGTCTAATACAAATTAACCAAGAAAGCACAGAGCTACTGGAGGTTAATTTGAGAACATACGCCTACAACTCATCATTCTATTTCTCAGGAGAAAATGGCGTTAGGTAGCTGATAGCAAGAGCCTTCTTATGTGGAATTTCATACAGCTTTGACCCACCTTATTGCTACAAGTTACAACAAGTACCATATACCACTCCCAGAAAGCAGATCTCTATTGGCCTTAACAGTTCAAAAAACTCCCAGGTAAAGAAGGTTATTATCCAAGACTCAGCCTATTCATTGCAATCCAATGTCTCCACGAGACACCAAGAACATGACATGGTGCTACGATGCCTAAACTAAGGCCAAAATAGTCGGGTCGGAGTTCAACTATTGGATCCACATCCACGACAACCATGGTCCCATAGCCAAGTATCACAGCTGCCAGCCAATTTCAAGTTGATGTTTCATAGTAACTAAGTACTAGACTATTTTGTCATCTTATTCCATGAAGGGTCCTGCTTATCGGTATAAGCTTCAACTCTCTAAGGGCTCAGCAAACCTCAAACTCTATGGTTTAACAGAAATTCTAAGGATTACAGAGAGTGTGAAGTTTCTTATGAAATATTTGCTTGCGCCAATTGCCTGAAACAAGACAATCTGATCTGGTTTTGCTCATCCATTTAGCAGTAGTTCACAATTTCACTTTATGAATGAAACAAAATTTCACTCTACTTATAAAGGTTTTACAAAAGGAACATGACATGATGTCACCAAATGGAACTTAATCAAATGTGTACATGTTTAAGCAACAAATCCAAAGTATTTAGACCATAAATTTTTCAGGCTCAATAGAACAAACACTAGGAAATTCCCAGACAGGACATAACCATGACAACAAAAATGCCTGCTTTATCTTGTAAACTTAAAAAGGACAACCACCAAAGATCTGAAAATTCAAAAAACAAAGAGACTAAATAAACAGGAGATTCTGTACACAATTTTTCACCCAAACAGCAACCAAGCAAGGAACAAAGAGAAATAGCAATGATGAACATAGAAGTAAACTAATCGAAGAGAGAGAAAAGTTACCAGCGCCCTTGGTATCAGCTCCATGAATGAGAGTAAGAGGAACCATCACAGGTTGAGGAGCATCAGAAACATCATATGATTCCAAGTATGAAATGTGACTTACATTTGCAAAATCAAAATCAAACCCTTGAACAACCACCACCAAATAAGCCAAACCCACAAATGCCCACATCCAAAAATCCATCCTTTTCAACAATCTGTTGTTGGTTGAAGCTTTTAAAGCTTACAACGAACAGAATTTCTATGTACCCGGAAAAAATTGATTGAAATAATGGCAAACACAGAAAGCAAAATCGTTATTAATCTGGGAGAATAACAATAACAATGGTGGGTTCACTCAAAACATTAATCAACCCAGAATCTTGAATTTAATAAACAATAATAAAATAGCAAATGACAGAAGAATTTTTGCCTCTGTTGCAGCTTTTATGGGCAGATTTGAGTGAACTAAAATGGAAGGGTATAACATTAAATGAGTAATGAATCAGAGCTGGGTTTTAGGATCCGTGTTTCAGGGCAAATGCAGAGTGAACCATGAGAGAGAAAGAATGAAAGAGAGGATCTTTAAGAATGGTAAGATTTGCGCATTCTAATTTTAAATACTATAGTGAATGATATTATTATGATACTGATACTAAAATCAAAATCAAAATCAAAATTTAAAGGAAAATTTCTATAGTGAGTGAGAGTGAGCTAGATGTACACGCTTCGAATGTATAGTAGTGTAAAAAAGCTCAATGAAGCGTGATAGACTCACCTATCATTGAATAAATTGGGTGACTGTCATTATCATCACCGTTGATAATGGGTAATTTGATTATGATCCCACGGTGCAATTTTCGTTATGGTGGGTTCCCTGTGATTTTGATTCTTTTTTAACTTTAGTGGAGTACTTATTTGTTTGGTTGATTTCCATATTTGTTTGTTCACTGATCCATTATATTATTCTGAATTATTGATTGGATTATTATTTACCTTTTTTGGGTGAAATACAGATTTGTATAATATCCATCTGGATCCACTAGATATAGTAATGTAAGATTATATGCTACTCTAAATTATATGGTGGTTGATTTGGTAAATTAATCTAGTCATGAAATGGTCTTCAAGCAAAGGATATTGCCCATTTAAATAGTTATTTCTTGTAGATCTACTTTGACCCCTGTTTTTCTAAGAGTCAAAAGTATACGTATTGCAATTTGCTTCTTTTTTTTAAAAAAATAATCTACATCGTGGTTTTTCGTTTATATAGCTGTAACTAAGTTTTTCCCTATTATCTTTTGCTTTAAGAACTGAAAACGACAATAATTATGAGTAGTTTTCAATTTTGTCATTGGATTTAATCGTCTTTTTTCGCTGCTACCATTATGCAGTCAGTGTTACTATATTCAACAAGTTCATTTCCACTTTATTCCATGTCGTTTTGTCCCGTTTGTTCTTAATATGACTGAACACGACATCACATTAGTCTTTGTTCCACTTGTTACTTCAAATATTTTTATATTTTTCATAATTTACTTATATGTTGTATATGCTAATAAGGCTAAGTACTTTTGAAATGGGTATTGATTTATAGACTAGACTTATGACCACAAACATTGGGCTACTTTCCACAAAGTTGATGATTGATGAGCAACTATCAATAAATTACATCACGGGTTTGGGTTTTCCACTATACTCTTTTAACTTTTAGGGCACCAAAAGATACAATCTGCTCCTCCCTTTCACTTTACCATAGCCACGAAAAGCTCTTGGCAATACAAATAGTGCCACAAATTACAAGACAAAAAATTGTTCAATTTGAAGCCACCAATCACGGTGAAATACTCAGTAAACTAGGTAAAGTGCTTCAGTTTATGGTCACTGTATTTGTAGAATTTCTGGATAACTTTTTGGTTTCTTCAAAAGAAACACAAACATTGGAAGTTAGAAGATTGACCTCTCTCACTATGCTTTCTGCTTTCTGCTTTCTGATTGCATTCAGTGGAAGTTGAGGAGTATTTAGAACAAATTACCCATCATTGACTTTAAAGTAATGTCTCTATATCCGTTCCTTTTAAACTGTATATATGATACTCCTGATGTTTCAACTAGTAATATATAGAAGACACACTTTTACTAATGGCAATATATATTTTTAGCATTTTTGTTGTTTATTCTTTCTATCTCGAACACAAACAGTAAAAAAAACCAAATTAACCTTCTTATTTTGTTGTTCAAGGATACTACATGCACTAGTCAAACTTAAGTTTATCATGGGTCAATATATTAACTCAACAAAACTCAATATTAGATTTTATGTGACTCCACAATCACATAATCAAAGAGAGGCTTGCTTCTAAAATCCAATGAGTGACATGGGTAGAGAGAGGGGATTTGAAAAGTGTACAACCAATTAGTCTGTCAAGAAGCATAAATTTGACATTAAAAAAATAATAATGGTAATACTTTAATAATTTTACTAATGATTTAATCAACTTAATTTTATCATCGTTGACGATTTATTTTATTGGAGATGGCCCTGTTTGAATGACAGAAATTTTTCTCTTTTTTGTGCTCGCTCTCTCTATTTGTGTTCCATATCTAGGGTCTTTGCTCACCACTAATTTGCTCTAACATAATGATATTTTAATATGAAAATTGTAATTTTCTTAAATTGATTTCAATTTCATTGTTGAGATATCCGACAAAGCTATTCAGGTAGATGACCAATGACAGTCAAATGATTATGGTGCAATTTATAATCTTAATCATTGCAACTCTAAATGATAATATTATCCCTCTGCTTTTTTTTTTTTTTTTTTTTNGTGTGTTCATATTCTTCTCTACATTCAAGAACAGGAGTAAGTAAAACAAGAATGTACAGAGTTCAGTTTCACATTGCTAAACAGAGTATTCAATTTGAAATTCAAAAACAGGAATTGAAATCATGAAATCACTTATTGTCTTACAGGCATGAAAGCAAAGAGACAGAATCTAAAATAACAAACTGCAGAAAATAAAAATATGTTCATCTGGCTTAAATCTCAAACAAGATCGTTCAGCTCCAGAAACCCGTCTCGTAACTGCGACCACCCAGGCAGATCACCAAGATCGTTAAAAAAATCGTTGTCGGGTGCGTCCATTGTCATGTCAGCTGTTTCAGCTTCACCAAAGTTAGCAAACAGTTTGTCCATCTCATCCTCCTCCGTCTCATTAGGAACAGGAAGTAGTGGTGCTGTTTCCACAGAGGGCAGATACGCTGCTGTAAACGGAGCAGAAGCAGATACAGTAGAGGGATCAGAAGCAGATACAGTAGAGGGATCAGAAACAGCTACAGGAGGAGACTCAGTATTAGCCAAAGCACGGCTAATTTGCTGTTCAGTGGATGGAGAAGAAGCGGCAGTAACATTAGGCAACGCACCAGTTACATTCGAGGCACTCTGATAATAATTGCCTTCGCCACGACATCTCTCGGGATGCAGTACAAGTCCACTATCTGACTCGATATTTTCTTCATTGTCGCTTTCCCACTCTTCTTCTACAAATGGAGCACCATGATGCTCTCCATTCTTGGGCCCGGCACCACTCTTCTCATAAACTTTACAAATAACAAAAGCGTCCTGGGAAACACCCTTATCAGCAAGAAATTTATCCTCCAAACGATACTCATGCATGACCCAGTTGGTTCGGTCCCCATTTGGTGCCTTACCTAGGTGGAAGATTAATGTCTTTATCTTACCTACTGGACGGTCATTATACTTGACAGTTCTGTCGTTACCAGTTGATTTCCAATAGCCATGCTCAGTGGATCTATTAGCCCTGCCCCCATTGGCATACTTCTTCGATCTTGGGCAGAAGAAAAACCAGACAAGGTCCCTGGTAGGCAGACATGACTTACTAGGCAGGTCCCATGGGCCGAATCGGTAGACATCAACCTCCGCAATCATTTCCGGGCTGAGTGATTTTCCCATGACCTTCCTTTTCAGGTAGTACATAAACAGCTCCTCATCAGTTGGGTGAAAACGAAACCCTGGTGGCAGGGACTTGTTTGCCAGCAGACTAGCCATGTGGTGTATAATTTTCAAGAACAAGTTGTTCTTAATTCACAAATAAATGGAAAAAAAATCACTTAAAAAGAGACGATTAGTCGAACAGATGATCAAATACTCGATCAGAGTGAGCGAGCGAAAGAGAAGCTGCAGCAGGGGTGAAGGATGTAATGTATGATCAAACTTCAAACACTCACTCTGACAAGAATCTCTATTAAACCCACCGCCTCCCTCTCTTCATGAAACAAAAGTCCCAGAGAAGATTCCACAGGTGCTTCTTCTTGATGTTGTCAGAAGACATGAAGAACTGTAAACAAGCAATCGGGCTCCCATCATTAGTAAACAAAGACCACCAATCCAACAAACCCACAAATCAGAGTCAACAGGGTTGATCAAATTATGATCGCTAACCAAATCAAAATCCCAGAGGCAGCAATTACACGAGAGAAAACACAAATATCAACTAATCCAGATACCAAAACTCACAAACAAAACCCTAAATGAAGATCAAATACCCTAACAACAAACCCTCAATGAAATTCAGAAACCCTAACAACAAAATCCTAACTTTGGGACCCAATTAAAACGACTACCAATTACAAAAACACAACGAAATTGCCCTTCAGAAATCAATCAATCAATAAAACCCACAAACAGAGACTCAATTCAACGAAGTCAAAAAAAACCTAACAACAAAACCCTAAATTCAATATCAATTACAACACAAACCGCACTTAAGAAATCAAACAATCAATCACCGCAAACGTATAATCAATTCGACAAAATCAGAAACCCTAACAACAAAACCCTAAAAATCGAATCCCAATTTGAATCAACGATAGATAACGAAACAAAAATAACAACCCAAACCCACTTCAGAAATCAATTGATTAAATCAAACCCCCAAACAAATAATCAACAAACAAATCAAAGTCAACGACTTTAATGAAATTAGGGTAACATTCAAACCAATCCAGATTGCATAAAAAAAACGATTAAACGATCAAAACAAAAGCGAAACGAGATGAAGATTGAGGAATAGAAGGCTACCTGAAGGATCGCAGAGGGTGGGATGGAGCGATGAGAGAGAGAGTGAGAGAGAGAGAGAGCAGGAATCGCAGAGGATCGATGAAGAGAGAGATGTGATGCGTGCTTCTTAAGCTGAAAGAGGTGCCCAGTCCTTTATATATATACACGGACTTACGTTCCTGTCTTTCGGCCGGGCCTGGGTCTGGGCCTGGGTCTCGGCCTGGGCTTTGGACGTTTTGGCCCAATGTTCATTTTTTATTGTGCATGATAAAATTAGTACACGTTTTGGCTATGTTTGCAAAAAATAAGTTACTTTTGCAACTTCAATTATCGTTTCAGTTATTAGCTAGTTTTTTATTCTCTCTGCAATCAAACAGTTTATCTAACTATTTTTACCTTTTTACTTTTAACTCGAACTTTTTTTCAGCTAGTTTTGAAAAGTTATTCTAACAAGTTTTTCACTTAACTAGTTAAAAGGCAATTTCATATAAATACATTATTATGAGTATTAATCATGACATATTTTAATGATATCTTACATTACATTGTTGTTCATATTAGTAGTGTATAATTAGTATTTTGAGTGGTTTAAAATTATGATTTTAGATAAGTAAGATTCAATTGATAGTTTATCTTGAATCCAACTCGTGACTAAAACAACCCATCCTATATTTGACTTTTGATGCATAACATTTCAAGGTGTTCATTCTTTCTCGAAAAATATTCATGTCAACATCATCCTAGTAATAATAGTTAAAAATAAAAATACATAATAAAAAAAATCACAATAGTTCTTACACCAAAACAAGTCACAATAGTTCAATTGGTTAGACTTGGTATAGTTGATTGACAACTTGACATAATTTTTGCTTGCTTATTAATGACTAAAATTGGCATTATTTGTGGTACCCAATTTTGAATTTTCCTCTTCTATCTAATATTATGACTAAACAAAATCTAAGCCGGTCCTAAAAAGGCAAGTACGCAAGATTTGGTACAATGAAAATCAAATTTTTAGGCCGAAATCTTAGGTAAGGTGGGACTCTTAGGACGGGACTTTTTTATAAGGTGGTTTCCCACTATAAACGTTTGATAAGGGGAAAATTCACAAATCCACTTATATATAAGGTGGTTTTCCGCAAAAAAATCCTACAATAAATGCAAAAAAGTTTCCAAATTCCAGAAAACTAACTCTAACAGTAAGATTTGGAGAAAACAAAAGCACATTCTAATTATGGTGAATTTTCCTCATATAAAGCATAGTCTATGTACAGATCTAGCAAATAAATCATGTGAAGATTCATTCAAAAGGAAATCAAATACTCAAAAAGGTTGTTTCATCTGGGTTGAATGTCAAACAAGATCGTTCAATTCCAGAAACCCATCTCGTAACTACGACCACCCATGCAGATCACCTAGATCGTCAAAAAAAATTGTGGTCGGGTACGTCCATTGTCATGTCAGCAGTTTCAGCTTCACCAAAGCTACAAGCAGTAAGTCCATCTCATCCTCCTCCGTCTCATTAGGAACAGGAAGTAGTGGTGCTGTTTCTCCAGAGGGCAGATACGTTGCTGTAAACGGAGCAGAAGCAGCTACAGGAGGATACTCAGTATTAGCCAAAGCACGGCTAATTTGTTGTTCTGTGGATGGAGTAGAAGCGACAGTAACATTAGGCAATGCACCAGTTACATTCTAGGCACTCTGATAATTGCCTTCGCCACCACATCTCTCGGGATGCAATACAAGTCCACTATCTGACTCGATATTTTCTTTATTGTCGCTTTCCCACTCTTCTTCTACAAATGGAGCACCATGATGCTCTCCATTCTTGGGTCCGGCACCACTCTTCTCATAAACTTTACAAATAACAAAAGCGTCCTGGGAAACACCCTTATCAGCAAGAAATTTATCCTCCAAACGATACTCATGCATGACCCAGTTGGTTCGGTCCCCATTTGGTGCCTTACCTAGGTGGAAGATTAATGTCTTTATCTTACCTACCGGACGGTCTTTATACTTGACAGTTCTGTCATTACCAGTTGATTTCCAATAGCGCAGCCATGCTTAGTGGATCTATTAGCCATGCCCCCATTGGCATACTTCTTCGATCGTGGGCAGAAGAAAAACCAGACAAGGTCTCTGGTATGCAGACATGATTTACTAGGCAAGTCCCCTGGGCCGAATCGGTAGACATCAACCTCCGCAATCATTTCAGGGCTGATTGACTTTCCCATGACATTCCTTTTCAGGTAGTACATAAACAGCTCCTCATCAGTTGGTTGGAAACGAAACTCAGGTGGAAAGGGCTTGTTTGCCAGCAGACTAGCCATGTGGTGTATAATTTTCAAGAACAAGTTGTTCTTAATTCACAAATGAATGGAAAAAAAAATCACTTAAAAAAAGACGATTAGTCGAACAGATGATCAAATACTCAATCAGAATGAGCGAGCGAAAGAGAAGCTGCAGCACGGGGTGAAGGATGTAATGTATGATCAAACACTCACTCTGACAAGAATCTCTATGAGACCCACAGCCTCCCTCTCTTCATGAAACAAATGTCCCAAAGAAGATTCCATAGGTGCTTCTTCTTGATGTTGTCAGAAGACATGAAGACCTGTAAACAAGTCGAGAAAGAACAGCAATCAGGCAAGCATCATCAGTAAACAAAGACCACCAATCCAACAAACCCACAAATCAAAGTCAACAGAGTCGACCAAATTATGATCGCTAACCAAATTAAAATCTCAGAGGCAGCAAGTAAACAAGAGGAAACCCAAATACCCAAACCCACAAACAAAACAAGATCAAAAACCCTAACAGCAAAACCCACGATGAAATTCAAAAACCCTAACAACAAAAACTAAATTTGGGACCCAATTGAAACGGCTACCAATTACAAAAACACAACCAAATTCCCCTTCAGAAATCAACCAATCAATAAAACCCACAACTCAATTCAACAAAGTCAAAAAAACCCTAACAACAAAACCCTAAGTTCAAGTCCCAATTGAATCCACAATCAAATACAACACAAACCCACTTCAGAAATCAAACAATCAATCAAACTCACAAACATAGAATCAACTAGACAAAAATCACAAAACCCTAACAATAAAACCCTAAATTCGAATCCCAATCAAATCGATGATCAATAACAACCGAAACCCACTTTAGAAATCAATCATATCAACCAAACCGACAAAAAAATAATTAACAAACAAATCAAAGTCAATGACTAATGAAATTATGGAATCAATCAAACCAACCCAGATTGCAGAAAACAACGATTAAACTATCAAAACAAAAAGTGAAAACGGGATGAAGATCAAGGATTAAAAGGCTACCTGCAGGATCGCAGAGAATGGATGGACCGATGAAGAGAGAGTGTAGGCACAAATAATAATAATAATAATAATAAGAAGAAGAAGAAGAAGAAAAAATTGGGTTTAGCCACCTTTAATTATAGGGTTTTTTAAAATAACTACCTTTGTTATAACTTTTTAAAAATAACCACCTTAAATGTTACGCTTCATAGAATATAGCCACCTGGACATTTTTTCTTCCCATTTTGCCCTTACCTAATTTGTTTCCCATTTGATTTAAATAAAATATAAAAAATCAAACTCATTCAACCTGCTAGGTTTAGGCCGGTGATGGGGAGGGGGAAAATGAAAAAGTGTTTTGATTTTTTTATTATTTTAAAATCAAATTGCAAAAAAATTAGGTAAGGGCCAAATGGGAAGAAAAAATATTTTTTCTCACGGATTCGGGCAACAGGTGGCTATAATCAATGAAGTGTAACATAAAAGGTGCTTATTTTAAAAAATTTATAACAAAGGTGGTTCTTTTTAAATACCCTATTATTAAAGGTGGTTAAACCCATAATAATAATGGGCGCCACATATGAAACTTTGGGTAAATTTAAATAGTTGGCTAAACTAAAACTAGTCAATAGAAAAAGAATAAGTGTAATTAATTAATTTGGGTACAAGTCCATTTTTGTTAGTTAAATGGCCCATTTCAAATTGTTATTTAAGTCTTTCTAAAATAACGAGTGTAAGTCATAAAATGTAGGTTAAGACTATCAAGTCTATAAAAAAGGCCCACTACTACAAGCCTGTGAAGAAAAACGTCTCTATAAATAGAGTCAATTGGCCTTATTTCAAAGGCATCATAGAAAAGAACGGAGAAAGAGACTTTTATCGAATTCTCAAATCAAAGTATAAATTGGCACATTTATGTTTACAAATTGGGATGATTTTTGCACTTCATTCACTATATAGTCTTTACCAAAATTGCAACAAACAGATGCTCTTTTTTTTATTCTTATATATATATTTTTAAGATATATGTGGAGGAGGCCCATTTCATCTTAACAACTATCTTCTTCTCCTGTAAAAAGGAGGAGATAATGGTAACCTTACCACAAAATCGTAAAATCGCCCACAAAATTATGAGGCCCTTACCACAGAATCCTAAAACCGCCCACAAAATTATGAGTTCCCTATCACAAAATCCTAAAGTATTTTGTTATATTTTTATTGCTTTTTATTTACAACCCTCACAAAAATGGTCACAAATCTTCAATAAAGTAGTTTGTTCTATTTTTATTGCCTTTTATTTACAGGTTCAAAATTTGTCTTCAAGGAGAAAGAGCAGAGATTAGGAGGAGATGAGTAAATCAAGAACTGAAACCTTCGACTAGAGAGACAAAAAGTTGAAAGAAAAGCGGAAAGAGACGAGTGAATCAATAATTAAAGCATTCGATTAGAGAAGGAAAAGTTGAAAACGACAATATGTGAGCTATAATATATAGCGGCTTTCACAAGCCGAAATAGGTGGTGACTGACCTTGTTCCTGTATTTTAGGAATGGGCCTGAGTCTGGAAGGTTTTGGCCTATCGCGGCAAGCCCAAAAATTACGCGTTCAACGGTTATAATTTTTGGTAAATTTTGGTTGAAATAATCAAAATCCTAATAAATTTAGAAATCAATGTTCATATAAACCTCCCCATTGACTATTTAAAAAATATGATGAATAAATATATAAATGTATTTGCTGGATTACTCTTGAAAAGTAGTTTCAAACGAAATCTCTCGTATAATCTTTTAACAATTTAAAAAGAAGATTGCGAAAAGTCCAACTGTAGCCAAAGATTAATTTTGAAGAACTTATTCTTTTCAAATAGTAAATCACGTTTAGGCTAGGTTTGACAAAAATCAGTTACCTTTTCAACTTTAAATATCTTTTCAGCTAGTAACTAGTTTTTTATTCTCTCTGCAACCAAACAGTTTATGTAACTATTTTAACCTTTTAACTATCAACTTGAACTTTTTCAACTAGTTTGAAAAGTTTATTCTAACAAGCTTTTCACTTAACTAATTAAAAGGCAATTTGATATAAATACATTACTACGAGTGTGAATCATGAAGTATATATTTCAATGATATCTTACACTACATTGTTGTTCATATTAATAGTGTATAATTAATATTTTGAGTGGTTTAAAATTTTGATTTTAGATAAGTAAGATTCATTTGATAGTTTATCTTAAGTCCAACACCGTGACTAAAACAGCCCATCCTATAATTGACCCTTGATGCACAACATTTTACCTTGTTCATTCTTTCGATTGAGATTATTCATGTCAACGTCATCCTAACCATAAAAGATGACCCAAAAAGTCACAATAATTCAATTGGTTAGACTTAGTATAGTTGATTGACAATTTGACATATTAATTTTGTAAACCAAATTTGCACATAAGCTATACTAGGAATTAACACTATTTGTAGGGTCCAATCTTTCACCAATGTGACAAAGAAGGGTCCAATCTTTCAAATGTGACATAGAAGGGTCTCAACCCTTAATTAATTATTAAAAATTTATTTTTCTCTAGTTAATAAAAATTCCAAACCTGCACTACCCTTTTTACCCCTCTTTCCTTCCCATTTCCTTCCCTGTCTTCCCTTCCCTTTCCCCATACCCATCACGCATCAGTTTTACTCCCCACCACCACACTCCTCCTCTCTCCACCACCACATTTCTCCACCCTCCTGAAAATGCTGCCTTCATAAGCATC
>BSSO01000210.1:0-41229 GCA_030267885.1 Mesembryanthemum crystallinum
AAAACAGATGCATTAACACCCACATACTCACACAAACCACAAATTTATACACTAAATTAACATGCATTTCAACCAAAATTGAACTCAAATTTTAACCTTCAAACCATAAAAAATTTACCTCAAATATGATATGTGAAATTATCCAAATAAACGTGCTCCACCAGCAATTTTTCCAATCTCGAACACCAAGTGCTTGGTCGATTTTACAAAAGTTTCAATCTTTGTATAGAATATTTGAAAACAAATTTGGGTTTAAAAAAAAAATTATGGCTATCATACCATATTTTCCTTTAAAAAAAAAAAATTAACGCTCAAAACACGCTCAAGTTAACGGAAGTTAACGCCATCAGCCAAGGGACCAGCGATGTGAGATATTTGCAAACTAGGGATTATTCCCATAGATACGAAAATGAGGGATTAATATTGTATGACACCCCAAATTAGGGATTATTCGTATCAAATTTTCCAAAAAAGAATCAACTCGAGCACCTTCTATCACAGCTTGAATTATGCTAAAAATAACAAATACAACAAAACGACAGCACCCCCAATGTTATGGAGGAAGAGGCTAGAGGTTCAGTTCTATGTGACAAGCAGAATATCCGTCCAAATTGGCCTCGGTGCAAGAAACGAACTGAACAAGTCGTTGCCTTGTAGCCATGCCATCAATAAACACCTTGTAGCAATGGACATCATGTTCAGACCAAAGCTGCTTCCACTGCCCCAAACACATGGCACGGTACTCAAAGAGATCAACAGATGCACAGTAGCTTAGGCCTAGGTTTGCCCCTTTGTGAACTTGGCGACAAACAGCCCACTAGTTTGGGAAGTTACCGGATCAAATCGTAGCGTCTTTGGTACTCTACCACTCTTGCAAGGCCAGGTTTCGGAAGCATTTATGTCTAGTAGCTCTGAAAGAACACACAGAAGGTTTCAATGGGATGAGCATGACAATAAAATCAGACACAGTAACATATAGCAACATCAAAATGAACCCACAGATGGCAGCAATTACATAACACCTATAAATGGACTATACTGTTTTTGCTTTCTTTCCAAAATACAGGTAAGACAGCACAAATTCAGTAACACTCTCATAATCCTTCTTTTTTAGAGAAATTGAGCAAACACAAGCCCATTTATGCGTTCATGACAGTGAGCATGCAAATATATTCATATATATGAATCTTGCATATTCAGCATCACTGAGTACTCACCAGCAGAGGAGTTCTCTAAGAGGAACCTCTCAATCACATCTTCGTTTTGAGCAACGGTCAAGCTACATTACAAGACAAAAGGTAACATATCACAGTACATTCATATTTCCATAAGGTGATACCACTTGAAAGCCAGCTCAACAAGTGTACCTGCAAGTACTGTAGATGAGCAAGCCCCCAGCTTTTAGCAATCGAAAACCATTACTCAGAAGCCGGAACTGGGAAAGAAATAAGGAGTTGTCAATAGAATAGAAGCTCTGAGAACTACAATTCTAGGCAAAATTTGATAGAGCTAAGATATTAGAAGATCTTCCAGCAGCCCAGCAACCAAAACTCTTTCTCACTACACAAAAGAAAAGAGGGAAAGATAACCGAAAAAAGAGTCTTCAGCTACAACAAAAGAATTTCATCCAACTTTACACAGCACCAAATTCAGTATCCAGTATGAATCTGGATCTTCAATGTTGAAAGAAAGCACCTTTTTAAAATGTCATTGCAACTTGACTACATATTCACAGAATTTGGGATCTATAAATTTTTAATTAAACAAAAATAAAAATCATGTCCAATTTGCAACATAGAGCCCACAGGCCACAGCCCCACAAACGAACACAGCATAATTATCCACAATTTTCTCTGCATAAAGTATGAAACTAGCAAAACTAAATGAGCAAGAGTTCCTGATAACGACATCGAACACCCCTCAGCAAATCTAATATACCATTGACATGAACAAAAAAAACTATATTCATTGGACAATGACCTAAACTGTAAGCAATAGAGTTTAACCATACTTGGAGATTTGTCAAGTTATCAGTTCTCTCTGCACCCAACACACGACGTTGAAGCGTTTGCCAGCCCCAATTCTCAAATTTCTGAACATGTCTAATTGAACCATCATGAGTGCACTCTGCATCCACGAGGACCTGATTTTCATTGAATTCAAAAATCTTGAGCATGAAGCACACACATACAGCCAAAGAATTAGATTTAACAAACAACTAAGAAACGAAGAGAACTGTGAATGGTTTGTCATAACTTTTTTTTTTCCACCTCTTTTATCTGTTTTTTAGGAAGGTGGAAATCCCGAAGACCAGCCACGAATTGATTATTGATGATATCAAACATGTGAGTAATAAACTTTACTCTAGTAAACTACAGCAAGCAACTACCACACCAATTGTGGGTATCAATAAACAGATATCAAACATCCAATAAGCCATTAAAGAGAAGCCAAACCAACCACATTAAGCGGGACAAGTCCAGGATGATATTTTAACCTTGTCATAGCCAAAACATGAAAACTCAGTGTCCCTGATAATCCGATATAATTCATCCCTGGTACAGCCAATAACTCCTGAATGCTTCCCGTAAAATATCAGTTCTGGTTCTGAGTTCTCTGGACCTAACTGCAAAGATTTTGTTTCCCTTGCTTTTGCTGCACGTTTCCTTTCTTTCCAAGGTCTCTTAGAAGTCCATTCCTTGAACACGTCCACTTTCTTTTCCAATGCAGATTCATCAGCTGAATACAAAAGAAAACTACTTCAAACCCACAATGACACATCTCAAAGATGTCCACAAGTACATTATCAGACCATGCAACGCAACCACCGCATTGTTCATGCTTACAAATTTTAGAGACAGTGATAACTCTGGTTGGAATCAAAGAGAATGACGTTCCATCAGCAACAAAAAGCCGACAATGATCACCCAGGCCGTATTTCTGCACCATTGTTCTACAAGCTGCTAGACGATGTCTTGCGACATCAACACCAGTAACAGAACCCGAACCACCGAGAAGCTCCAATATCATACAAAGCTTAGCACCTGTCAATAAAAGACCAAATACATACATGGGTTAGCAATCAATCCCATAGATATGGAATATGAACATAGACTTCTTCACAGGGTCATAAACTACTGCATGGCACAATGTCAAATTTTCCCTTATCAATTCATCACCTTTTTATGTCTATAATTAAACAAACTATGTGTTTGATCAATCTCACTCCTCATTCATTGGTAGTACAAAAATTGCTCTACTATTTAATAGTCCAGTTTGACATGTAGTATAAACACATCAACCTATAAACCAATCTTAACTATCAGAAGTAGCAGATGTGTAGCAGCAAGATGAAAGATTGATGATACTCAATATGAATGTACCTCTTTGCCTATCTCAAAACATAGTTTGTTACCACCTCACCAGAAGTAGAAGTTCTCTGGTCAATGATGCAAATAAAAAATTTAAGTTTTGGAACAAGATGAACACCCAGATTTAATGAAAGTCAAAGTTCAAACTTTGAAGTTCAACCTCAACAAAACTCATGGTGAAAAGATTGTATTAAGTGATGTATGACATCATTTTGCTTATTAAAGGATAGCTGTAGATACCAGGAGCAGAACAAAGATCAAGGACGTGATCTCCGGGTATGATGTTCAAAGCACTGACAGCAGCCCCTGATGAAGCATCAATTCCATAAACCTATTTAACACTTAAAATTAAAAAATAAAATAGAAACAAAGAAAGAGCATGATATCAATGGCTTGCATAACAAATGAAGTATACATCCCAAAACAATTTAGCTTAGAAAAGAACACATTTTCAGCAATTGAAGAACCAAGGGTTTATCATCAATGATAAAGGGTACTTTGAAAGTGCAGAAGCTAGAAGAGCCCCAGAAAGAATAACTGCAATTATGTTACACTAAATTGATTGCCATACATTGAAGCCTCGGATGATAATCCGTATCCAAGTGAACAGTCCAAACTGTGATATCAATGATGAACCAGGTAGTGAGTTTATTAAGTCAGAGGACATTCCTTTATTGTATTACCTAAGAAAGTCGTCACAGTAATTTGATTCGATAAAGCGATGGAAAGAAATTGAAATGAGGATTGAATATTTGAACACAAGTGTAAGGCGTGGAACAACAAAGTAAAAGCCAGAGACAGTCAAGAGAAAATATGGTAAGGGATGGTGAGGGATCAACTAAATCACATGACATCAGTGTTGTTTCTATAGTTGCCACATCCAGCTAAAGATTATTTCGAGTCCAAGTTTCACAAAAATCAAGATTGAAAGATTGCTACTTGGCAAATACCATTAAATTGAACTTATCCCTACTCTTCTCCATTAACCTTACTCAAAGAAGCCTAACAATTTAACACCACTTCTCCTCTAATTCCGTTGCATACAATTTTTACCCTGATTTACATGTTGCCCTATAATCAACTTACTTTACCCACAAAGTGAAATTTTAAACTTCATTCTTCAATTGTAAAAGAGCTTAAACACAAGCTCGTAAGTGTAGATACATCAGCAAACAAACAGAGCACAGGGTACCAGCACGCCATGAGCCAACAACAACAATGCTCGATTTTATTGACAACTTTCTTGGAGGACGACCATATTATGTAATTTACATGAGCAAGATAGACATGGTACATTATTTGACTGTTGAGAATTACTATCAGCAATTAACAACCATAAATGCATGAAATTGTTTCTTCACTTACCTTGCCTTCACGGTAAGCCTTGGTGTTGGCAATCTGAACATGAGGCGGAAGCGAGTAAAAATTGGGCAACCAACCCACTTCATTTAGCTTGCAATTAATCTCAGTTTCAATCTCCTCAATCTGCGACTCACAACCTGGCTTCAACCTTTCAGAAATTAAGATTTATATCATCCCAGTCATCTTCTTGTAGCAATATTCAGTGATATTGAAAGCGGAAATTTGATTTAAAATTACCTAACATAACGCGGGAGAGAATCGGTTGAGGTATAAATTGAAGGGTCCAACCCATTTTCGTTGAGGAAATCGATAAATGCATCGGGGAGTGGTAAATTAGTGGTGGTGTTGGTGTTCATCATCATCATCAAAATTGCAGAGAATTTATGCTTCAATAGCGTAATCCAATACCAACACGCAGATAAGTAGAGGAAAATTCGAGCACAAACTGAGAGAGAAAGAGGGGTTGGGCAATCAAATCGTTGACATTGAAACTGTGGCGGAGCTAGGGTTTATGTGCGAAAGCTGCACAAGCGAGCACGGCCGTGCTTCCCGGAGCTGGAGAAGACAAGTAGTACTAACCTTGATTTGTGTATGGTGCCGCCACCGCCCACCGGGTATGAGAGAAATTGTGCTGACGGGCTAGGGGTTCAGAAAGGCGGCCCAAGCCCAGCCCAATTGGGGTACGGGTTCAATTTTAAGGGGGAAAAAACAAAGAAAAGGTTAAAATGGCTTTTAAGAAAAAGTTGAGCCCATATTATGGAGTAATTATTTTACTCCACCCGTCCAAAACACTTCTGTGTTTGATACTACCTTCGTTTCAATATAATGTTAATTAGGCAGTTTTTGAGATAATATTTTTATTTTTTTTGGGTGTCTACAAGGAGGAAGGAAGTGGCTAAATGAATACAAATAATTGCTACTATATAAATCCCAAAATTGATAAAAAGATAATAAATTGAAACAACTCTTTAAAATGAATCCAAAATTATATTACTCCCTTTGTTCCTGAAAAACACTACCATTTGCTTTATGCACAACAACCAATGCAAGTTGATTTTTACATGTGTTTTCTCCTTTGGCCCACCACATTAGTATTTATCACCACAAATTTTTTACCTAAAAGAGATATGGTAGTGTTTTTGTGAAACATCCAAATAAAGAAAATGGTAGAATTTCTAAGGAACAGAGGGAGTATTACTTTATACATCACTATACTTTTTTGCAAATTAATGGTTAAAGTTTGTAAACTTTGACTCGAAAAGTCAAACCATAAACATTATATTGAAACAGAGGGAGTATAGCGGAGTAATATTTTGGATGAAATTACCCCTATATCCTTACTTTTTTTTTTTACTTTTTAAAAAAAGTAAGGCTATATTGAGTATTTTAATCCATTTCTCTCATTTTTCAAACTTTGTACAAAAAAAAAAGAAAAAGAAGTAAATGTAACCTTTATTTTGGAACATAGAGGGTGTGTTAGGTCCTATATAACCTCACCCTATATTAGATTTAGTTTAGTCTAGTTGAAGCATCTATTAGATAGTATGTATAATACTAAAGCTCTTTTTATCGAACTGAATTATGTTGAACTAAATGAAAAATATTATATGAGAGTAATTGAATTCAACATAGTGGAAGAATAGGGAGAAAGAAATAAGACATAACTTATGTTGGTGCAATTGAATATCACTCTTTCTAAAGTGTTCACAATATATGAGGGGAGAAAATGTAATTTATAGAGAGAGGGGAGAAATTCAACCCTAATTGCAGCCGCCGCCTCTTCATTCTTCTTCCCTTCAGCCCATTCTTAACCTCATCTACCTCTAGCTGCCACCACCTTCACTTCCATTTCTTCAAGTTCTCTGTTTAAGTCTAGTATGTCAAACCAATTTGGTAATCCCATTTTTTGATTTGGCAGTGTCCGGTGAGAGCGCGGATTGGGGAGTAGAAGTCGTGGGTGAAAATGGGTCGAGATGTTGATGGTTTATTTCACTCTTTCCAGATTTGAATCTCTCCTTCCCTTTTTCGTGGTCCTTGATGGATCACTGTCCTATTACCAAGTGGAAAACATTATTCAGTCTCTTATTTCAATTCGTTGGTGTTGAACACTAGTGTTGAAGATCCTGGCTGGTTATGTGTTTTGCTCCTCTTTGTAGTAGATTTTGTTTTAGTTGTTGTTGGTTGATCCGATAATTTCCAGGCTATCTTGCCTTCCCCACAAAAAATAAAAATAAAAAAAATGAGAAAGGCAAGAGGTTGACACATGTAACCCCTAGTGCTGTTTTTTTCAAGGGAGGATGGGGAATATAACCTCTACTTTATATACTTGATAATAATCAAGTGAGCTAAGCGCTAGATAAAAAAATTAGAAGATATTGCTAATTGGAACAACTCACCAAACCCATTATTCTAAAATTGCCAATCTTTATATTAATGCTTTTGCCACAACTAATTAACTATTGAGGACGTCACATTCACATATGCTAGAGTATGTGCCAAAATGGTAACTAACGTGTACCAGAAATCCATCCAAATACGAAACCCATTTGTCTCATTACACTTCCCGTTACTACCAAATACCAACACCAACAACATAATAAGCACACATTTTAGCTCTTCTTCTTCTTCTTCTTCTTTCGCCCATTGTTCTGCAAAACAACCATCAAAAACTCAGTTCACAGATTCATTCTTCTCCTTGATGGGTTCTGTAACTAAAAGGTCATTAATTCATTCTTGCTATAAATTGTCGCTAGTTAAAAAAATTCCCTTTTAACATCATTTACTATTTAGTAGTAAAATTTCTTCATTAATGGAACCTTCATCACGGGCTCTGTTGCTTCTCTGCTCTTTGTTTCTCTTTGCATTTTGTAGATCAGAGCATTCAGAGGAACCCTCAATCGACACCATCGATGTCCATGCTGCTAAACATCTCATCAGTTCAGGCCATCGCTATCTAGATGTTAGGTAATTACTGTACTGATTATATGCCATCTTTTTCTCTTTGTCAAGTTTTGTGCATTGCGTAAATGCAGAAAATGGTGTATGTAAACAGGACGGAGGAAGAGTATAGGAAGGGACATGTAGACGCAGATAATAGCTTCAACATTCCTTACATGTTCATCACTCCTGAAGGTAAGTCCCCACTATTTTTTCATTCTTTTTTTCTCTCTAGATTAATGATGTGAATTGTGAAATTTAAGTGATTTTTTTTTTTTTTTTTCCGAATTTGGGGTGAATTTCAGGGAGGGTGAAGAACACCAAATTTCTAGAGCAAGTTTCATCAGTGTTTTCAAAGGATGATCACCTTGTTGTGGTAAGTTAAATCAGCTTTGGACGGCATTTTTTTTTTTTTTTAAATTTTTCTCGGATTAATAATAGCTTATGCAAGTTAATTTGATGAGATTATTTGTATGTTTATGAAGGGCTGTCAAAGTGGAGTGAGGTCTGTTTATGCAACTACTGATCTTATTGAGGCTGTGAGTTCCAATTCCTCTTCCTCTGTTTTGTTTGATAATTTTTATTTTTATTTTTATTTATTTATTTCTTTCTTTCTTTTTTGCTATTATCATGTATGGGTAAATGACCTTTGTATGGGTTACAGTCTACATTTGTCCCATATGGGTTGATTTTGTAAGCAAATTAGTAATCATCCCCTCCATAAATTTATAAATATGTATGGTATTGACCTTTTTACATGCTAATTAATTTTTTGTGAAAGAATAATTTGCCTAACAAATGTTTATGGTGTAAAAATGAGCACAGGGTTTCAAGCATGTCAGCAACATGGGAGGTGGATACATTGCATGGGAGGAGAATGGATTTTCTGTGAAGAAACCAAAAACAGAGCTTTGAAGATGTTTAATTTGTCAAATTTTACTGTAAAAGCTCGATAGCAATTTGCATCTTATATTGCGATGAAAAAAAAAATAAAAAAATTATTGCATCTTATATTTATGATGATTTTATCAAAATTTAAGTCTCTGTTCATTGAATTTCACAAACTTAAAATGAATTGAATTGAAACTTAAACTCAAATGAAAACTAAATAAACTCTTTAATCCCGATTGGCACACTAAATAAACAAACTTAAGATTGTCATGAATGATTGATTCCATGACAGGGGTGGATTCAACCCTTCAGAGCTGGGTTGAAAGCTCCCAACTAGCTTTAAGCTAATTTGGAATACATCATACAACCTAGAGGTTACCCACTATCAAAAAAAGATCAATTTGCCTCTAAGTTTTAACTATTGGCCTTGATTCTGTGCAAAACATTGCATGAGGCAGACTTATCTTATGAATCCACCTCAACTAGTAAATAAGTACCTAATACTTTATTGCATTCATCTTAATACTTATTTACATCTTAAGGTGGCATCAACAAAAAATATTGATTGGTAATCGCTTATGAATATTGAAAACATCTTCAGGTAGCACCACCAAATCTCTAGTCGAGAATATTATATTGTACAAATATAAAAACGATATATGAGAACACACATATGACAATGCAAATTTTTAGGGTAAGTGTGTGTTTATGTTTAGTTTTAATTAAAACATGTTATATTAAAATGACTGAATAGGATATAAGAATATTACATGTATGAAAGAAAACATAAGTTGTAAAATTGAACCACCAATTTAAATGAATAGAACAAAATATAGTTCCGATAAATTTAAATAAACGCACCCCAAACAATCCTATAACCATTATGGAAAAATGGGTATCATGACATATCTCGGACACGGAAACGGAAACGAGAAGTGTCGATGCATCTGATATGTCAGCTATTTTTGAGCACTCATCCATAGATTAATAACAACCCAAGCGAAGAAACAGAGACAAGAATCAGTAAACTGCGAAATTGGGGTTTATAGACCAGCTATGTTTTCACCATATGTCAAATTTATACCAAAATACTACCCATTAAACCAAAATTTAGATCTTCGGATCTTGAAAGAATTTCAATAATGGTGGAAGACGAACGTTCATTAGCTTTCACCCCAACATGGGCAGTTGCGACTGTCATCACTATCATGGTTTCCGTAGTTTTCGTCTTCAATTTCATTCTAGAATGCTTTGCCAAGGTTCCTAATTATTATTATTATTATTATTATTATTATGATGATGATTTTCACCATTCAATTTCAAAGGGTCTATATATTTTCTCAATTTCCTTTTTTTTTTTTTTTTTTAATTCATCTTATTGCGTTGTTTAATGTTTTGGCAGTGGGTTGACAAGAAGAAGAGGAAATCCTTGTCGGCTGCTCTTGACAAGATTAAGGAAGGTAAGCCCTACATTAGCGATCCGTTTGGTTTGAGTCAATAAATTAGTGGGAGTGCAATAATGAAATATTATTTTGTATGTGATCTTTTAAGAATATGGATCAGATGAAACAGTCATTTGTTCAGTGAATGGAATGTATCCTATGTTGCATGGAAACAGAAAACACGGTAACAACTAACATCATTTAACAACATTGCTTAAAAGCCTAAAATTGTCTTTACTGTCAAGCTAATGGACAATATTTAAAGAGATTAGTAGCAAGTAAAGGTATTTTAGCATGTTAGAGATTTGTGAATGGAAAAGTTGTTTAGATAAAGAGGAAGTTTCTCCCAAGTTTCCTTGTGTTCCGAAATGGGAAACGTGGCCTTCACGAGAGTTTTGGTGCATTAGAGTGTTTCACCATGAGCAACTGCATTATCGCTCTCCCTCATTTTAAAGCATGTTATGGCTTATTTGTTTTGATTTAAAGGGAAACGCACGGATGGATGAACACGGCTTTTTAACCCACATTCCAATTCATTCATATACTCAAGGACTTGCACACTGGTTGACATATCAAAAATTTATTGCTAGAAGCAATGCCTAATGTTAAGAGCTTTACATTTGTGTTTCATCTGTGCTTGCAGAGCTTATGGTAGTTGGGGTTATATCACTTCTGATGGGTCATTGGAGTATATATGTGGCCAAGATTTGTATCAAAGCGTCAATGTTTACCAGTTGGTTCTATCCATGTATACCAGAAGCTGAATCTAAGCAATTCCTGATGGCTATTCAGCACATCATTATTTCCAATTACTCTAAGGACTCTCTTGAGAAAGAGCAGGATCATGGTCATTCAATGTACGATTTTTGTCCCGAGGTAGTTTTTTCTTCTCCTTTGTGTTTGGTTATTTTGTTAAAATTAGAGCATGGTGTAAAAAAATTCATCATCAAAATCTGCTTTTAATTCTGATATAAATGACATAACTTGCTTCCTTGTATCTAATTATTTGATAATACTCCCTTAAAGGGCTCTAAAAGAAACTCGCTGTTTAATGCATCAGACATATTTTTTGAACAAAAAGCTGGTGAATTGATTTGTAGGGCTACAAGTCCTTTGCTTCATATGAAAGCCTCGAGCAGCTCCATCGTCTTTTGTTCGTTCTAGCTCTCACTCATGTTACTTACAGCTCACTCGCCATAGCACTGGGCATAATTAAGGTTTAAGCAAGAGTTCTACTTTTCTATGTGCAAATGCTAGAATAATTTTAGGTACCAAGGGATCCTGAATTTTCCCCTTGTCCTTTGTTAAGATCTATAGCTGGAGGATATGGGAAAATGAAGCAAAGTCCATGGCTTCTCAAATATCACAAGGTTCGAAAGTTTTGCCTTTCAGATTTCCTTTCCTTTCCTTGACAGCTTATTTGCACTCGATTCTTGAAAATTATTGGTAGATGGTAGCTAAAGGAAGTATGATTGCATATTAGGAATAGAAGAGTTAAGTTGTTCAAAGGTTTTAAGCTTATGTGCACCTACACCTAAAATGTGGTTCAGTAACTTGGCAATGAAACTTTTGAACTAGACTTTAGCCGTGTAAACACAAAGCGGCGTCTTGGTACCTTTGTTGTCCACCGTGCATCACATCCTTGGAGCCACCACAAAGTGCTTGTTTGGCTGGTAAGATCACTAGCTACATGTGTTCAATTTGTCTTTTTCTTACTTCCTCAGTTTTGTTTGTTCTGATCTTCTGATAAGTTGTTCTGTTTTCTCAATATATTGAGAAAGTGAGAAGTAATTTGTTGTGGCATACTTAAGCCAATCATACCAGAACCAGGATCTAATCGATGGACCAAAAATTCATTACTGGCTTCAAATTAGCCATAAATAGGACATACAACATCCTAGTAAGATACTGTGTTCAATGTTTTTGTTGATAATAACACTTTAAGCATTCTAATGATGTTCATGATGATCCTATAAACGTTGTATGGAGATAGTTGTCATTTCTTAACTATGCCACCCTATGAGTTTCTTTCCTGTTGTATTGGTCTTGAACTTGTTTTCTCAAGTCATTTCGTACTTAGACTAGCTCAGTGTGTAGCTTTGTTTCAGTCGCCAGTTTTGGAGTTCGATTAGCAAACCTGATTATTTTGCTCTGCGCTTTGGCTTCATTACTGTAAGTATATATCTTGTCCCAGAAAGACGATTATCTATTATGTATGAAGGGATATTTTTGTTCTGAAACCTTGATAATCTTTACAATTACAGACTCATCAACTTCCATTGTCTTATGATTTCCTCAATTACATGCTGAGAAGTATGGAAGAGGAATTTCGTGATATAGTTGGTGTTAGGTAATAGTATTTCATACCAGATTATCTTAACAGTTTATGATTTATACCACTCTTTTAAGATTACACAAAATCATAACTTGAAGCTTTGGTCGTACTTTATATTACTGCCTGGAGACGTTTTGCAACAGGCTCTAATATATTTCACCTGCTTCTTCTGCAGTGTACCTCTCTGGATATATGCAATATTTTGCATTTTCCTTGAATTTCACGGTAATCCCCCAGCTTAATTAGCTAGTTCTCTGTTATTCATGTATCCCTTTTTGTGTTTTTCACTTTTTAGCTAAGTTATATCTTCGGAACATTAACCACATAAGCTTACTGTACAGGAAGTAACGCTTACTTCTGCCTTTCCTTTGTTCCAGCTATTGTAAGTTGGCCAAATTCCTTGGAATCTTTCACTTTTTAGTGATAAATGACTTAGTTTATCCTGCTAATTTGGTCGTATTATGCTTGTATATGTGGAAGATAATCATGATAATTGGTACAAAACTTCAGCACATAGTGGTAACACTGGCAGTAGAAATCATGGATTCGAGCCCATACATGAAACATTGTGAGTTTGAACTCAGGGACGAGCTCTTCTGGTTTCGGAAGCCTAGGTTTCTGCTTAGGTTAATACAGTTCATATCTTTCCAAGTAAGTGACAAGATGGAGGAAAGAGGGTGGCGGGTATGCTAGTTCATAACTTTGTAACTCAAGTTCCATTCTAATTTTTGTTTTATCTAACATACAGAACGCATTTGAGATGGCAATGTTCCTTTGGTCACTGGTATATATTAACTTCTTTGTTCAAAAATCAATTCCATTTCCCCCAATCTTTCTGAGTTTTCAGTAAATACTGCAGTGCTAATTGATAGTACTAACAGTTGTTTTTTCTCTAGTGGGAAATCAAAGGAACTTCCTGTTTTATGAAGGATCCTACCCTTATTGTGATTCGCTTGACATTTGGGTAAGTTTCACCTAAATTTTTTATCATTATGCTATATTAAGTGAATACTAACCCAGAGAAACTGAATTCTTTTAATGCAGGATAGTCTCTCAAGTCTGGTGTAGTTTTATTACATTCCCACTTTATGTCATCATCACTCAGGTGAGGGGGTAAATTTTGTCAGATCTGCCGTTGCTATAACAATCTTTTGCACCTGTTTTTTACTTATTTGATGCACAGTTTCACTGTGAACCCCACAAATGGTTAAAGTGCTCCCTAGCAAATAGTTTCTCCGTTCACAAGAATTGAACCCTCGACTTTGTTTAAGGGATGAGAGTGTCGAGCCACTCATACAACCATTTGTTGGCTTCTTTTAAACTCTTCTCAACCAAACTTTTTTTGTTGTTATTGCAGATGGGATCGACTTTCAAGAGAACTGTGATATCTGAAAGCGTTAGAAGATCGCTACATGGATGGCAGAGTAGAATGAAGGCGAGGCAAAGTAGGAGGTTTAGTGACCGGTTTAGTTCCTCGTCATCAATTCCCTTGATTCACAATGTACACAGATTTGGTTCGAGCAACAGAAATAGTAGCACTGGAAAAAGCTCCCTAGATTTTAAAGGTTTGTCTTCGAGGTCACTACAGGAACCTGACCTTGCTGGGATGTTGTTTACGACACATAGACCGAGCTCTGTCGATGATGAACGGAATGGAGAAAGCTCTGATAGTCGCAGTAGTAGTAGTGACCATTCTGAAGAGAAGGATGACAATGATGATGATATCCGTTATTTTCAATTTCCTTGATGGTCACTGGACATGCATGAACAATGCTGTTTCTTGCTGGAACTGAAATCACGGAAGCTGTTTAAGTGGCCTCTGTTTAATTTTATTTTATTTTTCTTTTTTTTCTTTCATTTTTGATGAATTCTTTTTAGTTTTTTTAGGACTTTTAGAAATTCATTTGATATCACATTTTTACTTCATCTAGGTAGCAGATTTGCCTGGTTGAGCCAAAAAAAAATAAAAAAAAAATTTGCCTGCTTCTTGATCACTTGATCTATTTCATATTCAGTTAAGTTGTTTTTATTGGGATACTTTTTTACTTGCTTGCTCTGCTATGTAGAACCTGGTTTATGCCATTGCAAGTTTGCAAATAGTAATATGGAAGCAATCAAGTACTATAATTTGAGCTTATTGGATATGAGAGTTTTGTTAATATATTAAGAATATTTTGTGGGAAACTTTCTTATAAAATAGACTTTTTGAAAAACCTTTATATAAAAAAAAAAGTTATAAGGGTCCCCACAACACATCCTATTATTAATTTATATTTTAGGGGTTTAGAGTTAGGTGTATTAATATTCCAGTGATTCTTTGTGATAGTTTACAAGTTGTCGTTTGATTGACAAATAAAACTATATGAAGTACAACTCTTATGGAAGTACCTAACTATCAAGTGATTTGGTTTCATTGACATAGAATGCAGAAATTATAAGGTCCCAAAAAGTTATACTATTACACAATAAATATTGGAAGTTGTTTTCCTAATCCCTTTTCATATAGACAGTAGAGTATTCGTTGACAATCAAGTGTTTCTCGAGAAATTCTAATACACTAATACAAGGTATAACTTGTCATAGGTTATAGTGAATCAAACGATCACTAAATTCATAGTAACATATAGTGTCGAATATAACACCTTTTTGTCATTTACAAAGATAATACATTTGGAGCAGTTATTTAGACAATCACAGCAACCAATTCAAAATATATTCGTTGTCAAATGTATTTATATGTGGTTCAATTACGTATATGTCAAATGTGTTTTCCAGTAAGATATATATGACCAATTCAGACCATTGGGATTAAACCACCTGCGTAAAAGCTTGTGCACACCTTTTCATTGTTGGAAATAATATGAAACAATTAGATGAATCTCGATATCGGATCTACAACTTCAAATCGCAATGGATCAACCAAACATGCTTCTTGATGTTTAGACCTATGATAATGTTTTGACCCCATGTTTTTTTTTTTTAATGGGATGTTAAATTTGTATTTTACATACAACTTTTTTTAGAGACTTTTATAGTTGCAATATTTAATTTAGATTTCAATTGTAAGATACTATTGTATAATTTCCTCAAGAAACATACAATACATAATACTATTTTAAATACTCGTTTATAAGATACTAGTTAATGTTAGTATTATTCACCAATGTTTGTTAAGTTTAACTCTAAATTATTTCATCATAATTTTATTCAACTTTTATCTTCTAAAAGACTAACACTCACCCAAAAGTAACCATGGAAATTTTGATTTTATTTTTTTGGGAAATTCCATTTGGTATTATTGTACTTTTGGCTTTTCCAATTGGTACCCAAAACTTTTTTGCTAATCCAGATAGTGCCCCTGTGATTTAAAAAAATTGAACTCCGTGACCAAAATATGAGTTTTCCGTCAAAGTTCTTTGTTAATTAATGACGTGGTGCTATTCATACTTTTCGAACATTTAAAAAAACTCGAAAAAACATATAAAAGTTCTCAAAATCATTATAAAGAGGAAAATTTCCTGGTTTTAGAGATGAAAGAGAAATAGGGGAAAAAAATACAAGACAAAGGTAATTTCGTCAGATCATTTGGTTTAATAACAATTAAAAACCGTTTTAACTTATAAACTAGCGCCACGTTACCAATTAACAAAAAAACTTGACGGAAAACACATATTTCAGTCACAAAGTTTAGTTTTCCAAAACCACGGGGGTACCATCTGGATTAGCGAAAATATTTTGAGTACCAATTAAAAAAGTAAAAAATAAAGGGGTACAAAGTGGAATTTCTCTATTTTTTTTTCCAAGCTATTCAAGGTTTCAAAAAGTCGCTTTTCATTGAACACAAAATATTACAAATAAATATTAAAAATTTATACTTAACTACTAATTGAGGTGCACCAATTAATGTTAATCACATTTTTTTTTTTTGAAAATTTTCAAAAAGGGTATCTGAGGTTTAAGGTAATAATAAAAAGGGTAACTCACGTTTACCTATTCTTATTTAAGGTACCTAACCTTTAAATTATTTCCCCCTTATGGTCCAATTGTTGATGTCATGAAAAACTCTATTAGAACCGCGAGTCAAAGTTTCATTCATGGTTTTGCCATTCATATCGGGATTTGATTGAAAATCTGTCTTAAAGACTTCTACAATCCATGAAGGCGAAGCATTTGGGTTTTTGTACAATCTTGATCTAGAAAGTTATGTCATCAGCAAGAAATGAAGCATAGGCCCTTCATGGACACTTTTATGTATCTACTTATTCATTTTGTGGATTATTTTCAACCTCCTTCCCCAAGTAGCCTAAAATTTATCTTCAAACTCCTCTATTTTTCTAATGTAAACCCCTATTGAATTACATATTCTCTCAACACTTTTACGAGTTCTAACAAGTATTTCATGGCATCAGCCAATCAGACCCTAAATGAGAATTAATTCAAAAGGTTGAGTAACTTAAATGGGAATAGGTAAATGTTAGACACTCTTTTTATTATTACCCAAACCTCGGGTACCCTTTCTGAAAAATTTCCTTTTTTTTTTTTTTTTTTAATGAAGCGATATTAGTTATATTTTTTTTAGAAACTCTAATGGAGTAATAATTCTTCCAAGTATGAAATTCTTTTTTCATTTTCTACATATATAAACACACATATATAATTTTCCTTTTATTTATTGTGATTAAGTTGGGTGCTCTTTAAATCCTTGCCCCCCTACACAAGTAAAACACCCAGTTGCTCGCTCTCGAAGCCCCTTCTTCTCTACTAACATCAATCTCCGATCTCTTTGATTTTCTCTCTCCAAATCTCAACCATGGTGCTCGAGGTATGCTCTACTATCATCTGGTTCTGATTTTCCTTCTCAAACGAATTCGCAATTAGGGTTTTCTTTTTACAATCTCACCTATTTTCGTTTGTTCTTAACTTTTTATTGCTTTCTTCCTCATTGCAATTTGGAATTTAGGCGACTATGATCTGCATCGATAATTCGGAGTGGATGCGTAATGGCGACTACACCGCCAATCGATTTCAAGCTCAAGCAGATGCTGTCAATCTTATTTGCGGCGCTAAGACTCAGGTAACTAATAAACCCTAAATCGCGATAAGCTATTTGAAGCAATTTCTTTCGTCCTTTTTCAATTTCTTTTGTTCTTTCGAATTTTATAGCTTTTTTTTTAATCTTTAATTTCAGTAATTTAGGGCATGCTGGGAATGGAGTGATAAATTAGGGTTCTTGGAAGAATTAAAAGGCGTGGAGGTGCTGGTGGGGGATAAATTATGGTGGGAGGAGGAGGAGGATATCAGGGGATATATTACCCACCACATTTTATCACCTGCCACCACCTCCACCCTCTTGTTTTGCTTTTGGATTTCTTCCATTACCCCTTAATTTATCCCGCTATTGAGCGCCCCCTTGATTTGATGTGCTGTTGTTTAACATAATAGTAGATTAGATTGAGTTCTGATTTTATTTGGGCTGATGGGCAGTCTAATCCGGAAAACACAGTAGGAATTCTGACAATGGCTGGTAAAGGCGTTCGTGTTCTTGTCACTCCCACCAGTGACCTCGGGAAAATCTTGGCTTGCATGCACGGTTAGCTTTTTCTACTGGTTTCTCATGAACTAATCAATGATTAAGGTTTTTGTTGCTTCTAGTTGATATGTCTTATGAAGTTCATATGTGATTAGAATTGATGGGTTGAGCTAGCCTGTTTTGTTTTTTCTGTGATCTATTCTTAGTTAGTTGAAGATTATATAATTTCGTTTTAAGTTGTTTTTAGTGAGGTTTACTGGTAGAACTAGCTAATGGGTTTGTCGTTGCTATCTGCACCTCTGTTGTGCATTCTCTATGAAACATGACGTGGTATCTTGTTAGTTTTGTTTGTCGTCAAATGTCAATTGTTGATGACTGGATGGGGTGCAAGGAAGGATATTTAAAGATAAGACATTTGCCACTTTTGCTGTTCATATCATGTGATTAATGGTGGAATTATCCACTTTCCCTCCTCCATTGCTCTGTTACTTAGCACTGTGTACTAATCTTGTTGTGATGCTTGCTGCAATTGGAGTGCTATTCTGCATCTTACTAGAGACTTGGAAAACAAAGGTTTGGGCTTTGGACCTAGACAGTTTGGGTCATACAACAAGTATTTCTGTCCATTTTGGGCTAAGTTACAACATCTGGGCAGTAGAGGAAGACTTTAGTCTGAGTTTTGTGGTGGATTGTTCGTGAGGGTTTTTTGTGTCTAATGAAGTGAGACACTGTTCCTTTGGTTTCTCGGATTGTCATTCTTGAGTTGTTACTTTTCAAATTTGTCATCATCATCAAAACAACAATTTTATATTCTGTTCTTATGATAATCTATCCATCGTTCATTAGGGGAAGAAATGTTGCAGTCATGATTATCGCAGTGTTCTGTCTTTTATGCATCATTATCTTATGTAGGCTTCTGTCAGTTCATGAATGTTTTTCTTATTCATAGGACAATGAAGAGTATCATGATTCTTTTGCATGTATAATGATCAATTTTCTCCTTCAAGACTCATTCCTCATTGTACTAGCATTGAATATATGTTCTACTCTGGATTCAGGCTTGGATATGGGTGGTGAAATGAACTTGGCTGCCGGAATCCAAATTGCACAGTTGGCTCTTAAACATCGTCAAAACAAAAAACAACAACAAAGAATTATAGTATTTGCTGGAAGGTGAGCATTCTTCTTATCTTTGTTTCTTTAATGTTTTACTATTATATTTTTAAATCACATTAATCTTTTTATCTGCTTGCAGTCCTGTTAAATATGACAAAAAGGTGTTGGAGACGATTGGCCGCAAGTTGAAAAAGAACAGTGTGGCACTTGATGTTGTTGATTTCGGTGAAGATGAGGATGGAAAGTCAGAGAAACTTGAGGCCCTAGTTGCTGCTGTAAATAACAATGACACCAGCCACATCGTGCATGTGCCTGCGGGTCCCAATGCACTTTCTGACGTTCTGATAAGGTTAGTGTTGCTGACCTGCTGAAACTCTCAGTTCACTCAACGTAGTTGTTTAGGTTATGTTACATATTCTGATTCATGAATCTCTCATTTGACAGTACTCCCATATTTACTGGAGATGGGGAAGGAGGAAGTGGTTTTGCTGCAGCTGCAGCTGCAGCCGCAGCTGGTGGTGTTTCTGGATTTGATTTTGGGGTGGATCCAAACCTTGATCCTGAGCTGGCTCTTGCCCTTAGAGTTTCGATGGAAGAAGAGAGGGCAAGACAAGAGGCAGCTGCAAAGAGGGCTGCAGAAGAAGCCGGTAGACAGGAAAAAGGAGGGGAACAACAATCTAGCTCCCAAGATGCTACTATGGGAGAGAGTAGTAGTGCTGCAAATCCCGAAGCTGAGAAGAAAAATGACTTGACGGTAGATTTCTGCTTGTGAAGATGTTGTCTTTGGCTGTATCTTTTGTTTTTTTTGCCTGATCTCTAGATGAGGAATTCCTTAATATATTTTGAATTTTCATTCTTCAAGTTATTCATCTAGCTTCAGTGGTTAAAAGTATGTTTTGGGAGACGCAGCCAATTTGCCAATTTCAATTACTAGAAATACGTAAAAGGGATAAACTGGCTAGCAAGTAATAAGAAATTTCTTTGATTGTGGTGTTGTCAATTGGTTTGTGATTTGATATGCCCAAGTGTGTATTCTACTTGATCTAACCTGTAACATCTACAGGATGATGAGAATGCCCTGTTGCAACAAGCACTTGCAATGTCAATGGATGAGCCTGCCTCTACTACTACCGTGAGGGATACAGATATGGCAGATGCAACAGGCGACGACCAGGACTTACAACTTGGTTAGTCTGTCCTGATTCCTTTGTTAAATGATATTTGAGGGACACCTCTCAATCCAGTGCTAAATCTCTATTTCCTCGCTGTGAAGACATGATGGAGGGAAAGGAATGAAAGGGACACTCCTCTATCCAGTGCTAATAGGCAGTTTTCTCCATTCAGTGTGGCTTTTTTTTTTTTTTTAATTGATTGCTAATTGGAGTAATTGGATTTTTTTTTTTAATTAACTTAGCAGCTGGTGCACTGTGCAGTAGATTAGTGTTTCGTCGGTTTCCGGACTTGTGGAAAGCAACATACATTTCCGCGCCTCCTGTTTTAATCTAATAATGGCTATGTAGGGAGCTAGACCTCCTAGGATTATATTTATGTGATAACAGTTGGTCTTACTGTCACTAAGCTACATAAGAAATGGTTACTGCAGGCAGGTTAAAACTCCCTTGGTGTCCTAATAATATTTGATATTACTTGATGAAAAGGAATAATTTTCCATTTACTTATTTTAAATGTGTAGCTAGTTGAATTTAATTAGATCCTTTTTTAAAAAAAGTAAACATTGAAGGAAAAGGTTCAGAGAAATATAATATAGTGAATGGTCTCTTATTATCTTAATAGTCGACATGATTTGCCGGGTAATTTTGTGATAAATCTGAGATAACCAAACCCTCAAATTGTTTGCTTTGTAGAGGCCTAGATAATAAGCTTCTGAAATTCAAAGCATATATTTAGGTGGTTAAACATTCGGGGTAGTTACATTTGAGGTTGCCTCTTCTTTGCTCCTAAATGGCGTTGGGAAACATGTGAAAACGACTATGGACTGACTAATGAAAGGGGATGAGGTCTTATGCAAGCCTTTGTTTTAGTTGTGAAGTGCTTTTTAACTTAGCCCTTGGTCAATCTTCCCTTCGGTTAAAGTGGACTTTCCACTCCTCCAATGGTCCAACCTTTCTAAGAACATAACTTTCTTTCATACAATTGCTTCAGTTGGTGCTGCTGCAGGTGGAAGTTGTGTAAGCAGCTTGCCAAAGATTATGTGTTGCTCTACTTAAGTTTTTCACTGTTTTTGTTCTGGGCAGCACTTCAACTCTCTGTTCAAGATAGCGCCAAAGAATCAACAAGTCAGTCAAATCCTGAAGAAGTGGGCAAATTGTTGGCAGACCAGTCTTTTGTTTCTTCAATACTTGCTTCGGTATGGTGCTCTAGCTTCCACATTTTGCTATAATCGTGTGAAAAATGTTGTCTATTGCAAGTTCTTAGTGCAGGTTCCTATGTTCTTTCTTTTATTCTCCTTTTCTTTTAGCTCAATACATTGTTGTTGTCCACTTACAAAACAAGGTATATGCTGTTGCCTTTTGCAGCTTCCAGGAGTTGACCCAAATGATCCTTCGGTAAAGGACTTATTGGCTTCCATGCAAAATCAGTCTGAGGTGAGATAATTTACCTCGTTAACTGTCCAGTCTTACTTGGCTACTCTCCCTGCAAACTGAAAATCTAGTGGCTACTTCTTAGTTTTTAACTAAAATACTTATTGGCTTTCTTATTACATAGTTGGGGTGTAATATTTCACTTTGGCCTCACAGGCATTTTTTCTTAGGATTGCTATCGACAATATTTACTTTGGCAAATACGCTCGCTCGCTTACTTAAGAACTTTAATGAACAGTCTTCTGCAATCATTATACTTATTTTAGGCCCTGTTTGGGGTGGTTGCCAGTTTTCAGTTTTTTTGAAAACTCAAAACCAGTTTTTGAAAACCACTTTTTTTGGTTTTCAGTTTTCTGTTGTCAGTTTTGAAAATGAAGCAGGAAACTGTAAGCACAATAAAATTCAGCTTTAAATTAAATTTCTAGAAAGAGTTGAAATTTTTTCAAAACCAAAAACTGGCAACTGGCAACCACCCCGAACAGGGCCTTAGATATTGAGTGAACACTTTTCTTTGCACTTCCCATTGTTATCCTACTAAACCTGCCTAACGCTTCAATTAATTGCTTTCTTCAGTGTTTATGAGATAGAGTAAAATTCTATAGGTTTTGGTTCTAGGTGATAATTCTTTGTATATGCAATAAGATATTTCACATATTCCTCATGGCACCATACTATGAAAGAGGGCAGAACTTCATATGTTATGATTGTACTTATCTTAGACCACCAAACTGTAAGTTTGTAACTGTGATCTGTGGTAGGTATCCAGTATCCAGTGGCCTTTCTTTGTCCGGATGGTTTTGCTTGTCCAATGTGTGAATGTTCCAATGTGTGATCCTTGAGGCAATCTATTCTTGTAGTATTAATTTTGTGGTAATATGTCTTCGGTTCTGGACTCTTTTACTCCATGAGCAAAACTGAAAGTGCCATTGAGGTCTGAACCCTTTGCAAAGTTCGGTGTGTGATTATGTGAATTCTAGGTGTGCCTTCGTTTAGTCACTAGTGACCGGCAACTGCTGTTTCTTACATTTGTTTCTAATGAAATTATGATCCATTGTTAGAGTTCATTTGTGCAACCAACTGTTGGATCTCTGAAGTAATTTTTGTGCATTCTTTTATGTTGTGTTTCGGAATTGGATTTGAAATCCCGGATTTGATTTTAGTTTTTAGTCTTTACGCCTAGTGTGATAATGCATTAGAATTTTGGGCAATGGAGGGAGATTGATGGATTTCAAATGCCAAGCTGGTGGGTTCTCATTTGAAATCCGTGATTGGCACAATTCTCAGTACGTATCATAGTGTCATTGATGTATAAAATCATTTCAAATCCGGATTTCAAATTCCAGTTCCTAAACAAACGATTACTGAAATTACAATTGACAAGTTAAATGTGAACTTAGTACTCATATTTGGTTTCCTCCCGCTCTCCGTCTAGCAGAAGAAGGATGAGGATAAGCCACCAAGTGAGGAGGAGAAGAAATGATGCATCTCTTTTTCCAGTTCAGGTAGTCTTTCTTCTGGTCTATCTACAAGTGATAACATGATTGTTATCATAAATTTGAATTGCTAACTTCAAATTTCTTTGTACAGGGAAGGAAAAATCTTGGATGTGGTCTTTGTATTAATCTGAGGCATGGAGAGTCAAATCTGTCTCATCGACTTTGAACCCATAGCCCTGCGGGCAGCCAGATGATGACCGGTACTGAGATTTTAGACAAAATTGTATTGTTTCAATGTTTATGTATTGTCAATGGAATTAGGGTCACAGGATCAATTCTCATCAAAATTCTGATTTCTGAGACTTCTGTGGCTGCTCGTGCTGGTTGGTTTTATTTCTATTTCGCTGATTTATCTGGCCCCAAATTCATGCGACTGTGTTAATGAAAAAATTAGAACTTTGCTCCAGAGCATTTGACTGTGAAGGGACTGCTCCATAATTGGTATTGTTTGTTTAAGCAGATTTTACATTCGAAAAGGTGCCATTTCCAAATTTTTGATTGTTGATAATGATGTACTAATAAAGGACATGAAGCCCCGATCTCAAAACGAATCTTAGAACAAGTGAACCTAGTGGGGTTCATCCCCTCTTGATCGTGTTTTCTTGTTAGATAGATAAATACCTTGGTGCATAATTGCTTGCTCTGAAATGGAACATACTAGGAATTAGGAAGCCCTTTATGACGTGTTGAGTCCGTTGGAACTAAATTAGGTTGCTCTTATGTCTGGTGAGGACAAGATGACTCAATTGCCAGGGAACTCAAAAGGAAAGGGAAAGCCAACATGCTGTGAAACTCAAATGTACTCTATGTACCTTGGAATGATTTCAAAATGAGTGCGGACACTTTCCTATGTTCATGTTAAGGGTCTGTTCTTTTTGTCTTGTTTTTGTTATAACCCAACATTTTCCAACAAACTCCAATAATAAGTAAAAAGTTTCATCAATTTTCAGCAATTTCCAGCAAACAATAAAAAATTTCCAACACGATAGAGTCACAAAAATTAACAATTCTAGCAAGTTTCAACAATTTCCGGGAAACATTTCAAAAATCAGATGTACCAAATGTAAAGAATAGGCCTTAAGTACTGTTTTGACAAATCTTTTTTCTTAATTTCATACTACATTAATTATTGGAAAATTTTCAAAAAGGGTGCCCGAGGTTTGGTGTAATATTAAAAATGGTGTCTGACGTTTGCATATTCCCATTTAGGGTACCTAACCTTTTGAGTTCATTTTCATTTAGGGTACCTAACCTTTTGAGTTCATTTTCATTTAGGGTCCAATGACCTGACGACATTAAATTTTCAGTTAGATTAGTGACGTGTTCAAGGATGGTTTGATATCTGTGTGTCATTGATGGTAATTTTACACTCATATGGGAAATATATTTTACACTTACAGCCTCGGACACGTCACTAATCTAACAGAAAATTTAACACCGTCAAGTCATTGGACCCTAATTAAAAATGAATTCAAAAATTAGGTACCCTAAATGAGATTATACAAACATCGGACACCCTTTTTAATATCACACCCAACCTCGGGCACCCTTTTTGAAAATTTTCCATTAATTATTCCTTATTTCGTTTCCAAAAACAAAAATGATTCCTTACTTCATAATATGTCACTTACTCACTAATAGTGTCAAAGCAACATTAATGATTAGCTAAATTTTTGAGAAATAAAAAGTCGGAAAAAAAAATAAGATGCACGCCCGGTGGGACTCGAACCCACAATCGTTTGATTAGAAGTCAAACGCCTTATCCATTAGGCCACGGGCGCTTCAATGTTACTATAAAGCAATCTTGAATATATTGTTCTTGTCCCTCTAACTACCTCTTATAGACTTTTGATTTATTTTAGAAAAAATTGCCCCCTATATAATGTGGCTTTTGCGAAAAACCCTCCTATAAAAAAAAAGTTGTAAGAAACCCCCCTATATGACAAAAACGTTTTAGTAAACTCCCTCTCCAACGAGTTTTTGAATTTTCCAGTGAATTTATATTTTATGTGACCGTTTTGCCCCTCTCGAATATAACTACCCTTTTCCCATTTTTTCCCTCCGAATGTGCAAAAAATATTGGAAAAGAAAAGGAAAAAAAACATTGAACCCAAACAAGAGAGATATTGAGGGAATGAGAGAGATTTCAAAGAGTGGATATGTTAGTTTTAATGAATGATAATGAGGTAAAATAAGTGGAAAGGGTAGATAATATTAGAGAGGGGCAATACTGTCCAGAAAATTAGGACCTAACTGGAAAATTCAAAAACTCAATGGAGAGGGGGGTTTATTAAAACGTTTTTATCATATAGGGGGATTCCTTACAACTTTTTTTTTTTTTTTATAGAGGAATTTCTCACAAAAACCACAGTATATAGGAAGGTTGGCGGCAATTTTTCCTTTATTTTATGGGATGGGAACCAAATGACTGTCTCTTGGAATTTGGAGTGAATTTATCAAAAACCGGGGTATGCCACGGTCACCTTCCACATATTTACGCGTACCGAGGAATAAAATATTACTACGCGGGACCGACATTTAACCAGTTATGAGCGCGGGAGTGTCTCGGGCTAAGCCAACCCACTATAAAACTCAAAATCAAAATTAAAAAACCTGTATTTTTGCCCGTTGGCTCCAACGCGGTCTCTCCACGTCACCGCCATTCTGTCTTCTTCTACCTTCGTCATTAAGCCTTCTTTCGTCTTCCTCTTAATAACAGACAACAACCAACATCTTTCAAACTTCTAACCAACATTTTCATCTCTCTCTCTCTCTCTCTCTCTCTCCTCTCTGCTTCACCATCACAACAATGGCGTCTCAAGAACCTCACCATAGACGACCTTCATTGTACCCCGATGTCGACCAATCCAACCCCGATTCTTCCTCCCCTTTCATCTCTAACTCTAACTCTAACCCTAACCCTAACCCTAATCCCGCCCCTCTTCCCTCTGCCCCCTCCACTTCCTCTATGTACCCTTCCGTTGACATGGCCGATCTCGTCCACGATCTCTTCCCCGATGATTACCGCAACTTTACCCCTAACCCTTACCCTAACGCTAACCCTAACCCTAGCCTTGATCCGGGTGCGCCAACCGCCCCTCTCGAGCCTCACCCCGTTGAGGAGATCCTCGCCACCGTACCCGGCGCGGTCGTTCATTTGATTGATAAGCAGTACAGTGTTGAGCTCGCCATTGGTGATTTTTCCGTGGTACGAATTCGACAAGGTGACAACACTGTTGCTGTTCTCGCTCGAGTTTCCGACGAGATTCAATGGCCGTTGATGAAGGACGAGGCGGTGGTGAAAGTCGATGATTCTCATTATTTCTTCTCGATCCCGGATGATAAAGATGAGGTGTTGAATTACGGGCTGAGTTTCGCTTCCAAGGGGCAGGAGGGTTTGCTGAAGGAATTGGATGGGATTTTTGAGAGCTATGGGAGTTTCTCGGTGCAGAAGGTGTCGAAGGAGAGCAGAGAAGAGGTGGCGGGTGCGGCGTTGGTTAGGCAGATGACGCCGGAGGATTTGAAGTCCAGTGAGGGGAAGAGGGAGATGATGGAGAGGAATTGTGGGGCTTATTGGACCACATTGGCACCCAATGTGGAGGAGTATAGCGGCACTGCGGCTAAGTTTATTGCGTCCGGGTCAGGGCAGCTGATTAAGGGGATTTTGTGGTGTGGGGATGTGACCGCTGATCGGTTGAAGTGGGGGCATGAGGTTATGAAGAAGCGGCTTGATCCTGCTGAGAAGAGGGCCATTGATGAAAGCACCATGAAGAGGATCAAACGGTATGGTCTCTTTTGTTTTTAATGCCTGTATTTTGGGTTTGCTTGATTGCCTGCTTCACAAGTTTGCAATTTAAGTAAATTCACCTTAATTCAAGTACTTTCTTTTGGTATAGTAGTGTTCAAGCTCATTTAAGAGTACGTTCCATTCTGCTTTCTAAGGTATTTGCTGACATTTAATTGGGACTTTGATGTGCAATATTTCTGTTATTTGGTTTTCAGCTCTTAGTGACATTATTAGTGATATCTGAAACTTGTTATTTGTGTATACCTGAAACTGGTGATAGGAAAACGGAAGTAGTGTTCCATTTCTGTATACTATAAGTTTGAGGACAGAACAAGTCGCTAATTTGAGAATGATGACAGAAAGAAAATAGCTAAAAGACCTTAGACTGTATATATAGTTTAGCTGCTTGGGTGCCACTTGTAAATCATGGTTGTTCACAATAACCATTTACTAATGTGAAGTAACTGTGTAGTGAAAACATTATGTGAGTACAATGAATAAAAGTCTATTATGAACTATCTCTAGTGTTATGGTCAAGAATGAGAAGTCTAAGCTTTAGTTGTTATGTTAGGCAATGGCCTGTGATGGGTTGTTCCACACTCAAGGTTCCATATCCTTTATTTTGCAAACTGAATGCACTTCAGGCTCTTATTACTATTTTAGAAATCTTTACATTTGCTCTACCTGCCCTTACAGGGTGAAGAAGATGACAAAGATGACGAACAAGGTAGCAGCTGGAGTACTGTCTGGGGTTGTCAGAGTGTCTGGATTTGTTACTAGTTCAGTAGTAAACTCAAAAGCAGGGAAGAAATTCTTCAGCCTTTTGCCTGGGGAAATGATCTTAGCTTCCTTGGATGGATTCAGTATGTTCTCTTACTCTTACCTTTTAACATTCTGTACTTACGGCACTTTTAGATCACGGTTCAACTGAAATGCATATATTATCATATATTTCTTATAGGTCCTCTTTGTTGCATCGATTTGTTCTGAATTTTATAATTAGATGATTGATTGCAATTCATATATGGAGGATTTCCATGGTGCAAAGAACGTTAGAAAGCCACATCCTTAAGTGGCCCTGTGCTTTGGGCTCTCCTGCCAGAACTCCAAGCTTGATGTAGCAGTAAAACGCACTGGTTGAATTCGATTTCAAATAGGGAACATCACTACTTGAGGTGTTAACAAACCCATTCTGTAGAAGCACTGTGGTAATATAGGGTTGGGACAAGTACCTCTGTTCTTTTTTTGTTGATCATTCCTAGTAACCTTTGAACCTATGAGAAACTAGCTTAACCTTTTTCTAGCATTTCTTTTACTGTTTTATTCTGAATCTTATGTCCTGCCTTCGCAGATAGCTGGTCTACAAAGGGTAGGCAAAAGTGTCTTACTTGTCAGTTAGAATTCGCAAGAGCAAATTAGCTTTCTGAACCTTTTGTTCACAAGACTAAATTATGCATTGACATGAGGTGATGCAGTGATTCATAGCTTTTAGGAACTTCATCAGGTTAACTTCGAACCTCGTTTTGTTCTCCTTCTAGTAGTTTGTAGTCCACTCAAAAATCACACGCACGAGGTGAGGACTGTTGTGAAAATTGATTAGAGACAGCAGTCTGCTCTGTCTTGTTCAAGAAGGATAATTTGAACCCATTAATATTACATACTTTCATGGCTCCAATGCTGTAGTTACTTTATGTGTAAATAATGTTTCTTACTTGATATTGCATCTCCAACATGCTTCATGGGGAGAATATGATCTGGATATTTCTTGCTTTTTGTGTTGCTATTAGCTTATATCATCTGAATGTGGCAGTTTTGATGCCCATCCTTGGATTATCTGTCTCTTCTGGAGTTAAAGAGTGACCTATTGAAGTTATTTACTCTAGTTTACTGTCACTCTGACCTTCCTTGTACTCTATTCCACTTGTAGTAAATTTCTTTTCAGCAATGTAGTAGTTAAGAGTTTTTACTAATTAAATGTTGCTAGGAATCCTATTTGTTTTTCTTTGTACTGGATAAGATATCTGTTATTGGGGTTGTAGCCTCCAATTTGAAGAATTGCTTGTCCAATTATCTAATCACTTCTGTTTCATTTTAGTATGACATAATATTGTGAATGCTACCTCATATATTTGTTATATACTCAGGTGTACTGTGAGCTAGTTCTGTACTGAGAAATTCTTATAGTAACAATAATCTTGCTTTGTTAACAGATAGAATCTGCGATGCTGTTGAAGTTGCTGGGAAGAATGTTATGTCTACATCATCCACTGTGACAACCGGATTAGTAACACATAAGTATGTACTCACTCTTCCTGCAATAAGTTGCCACATAGTAACAAATAACAACTAAATATTAAGTAGATACATTTTTGCCAAAATACCCTAGGATAGGTGGGTTATTATTTTGTTAGTTACTCTCTCTCTCTCTCTCTCTATAAGGGGGTATTACTGGACATAACTATTTTTTCTTACGAAAAGTGGCTATTTTTCATCTGGACATCCTAAAATGGTAATGGCGACTATTATTCAGAGGGAGTATCAATATTTTCCCTGATTGATTAATGAGGTAGGATTCATCATATTCAGAATACTGTGTTCAATAGGTTTAGCTCTTGGTTTTCTTTCCCTCTTTGTCTAGTTATGAATCAACTTTTGGAAACTGGGCTTGCCTGAGGGATTGCAAATTGACTAAAGTTTATGTAACTACCCCTTTAAAGAAAGGTGCCGGTATCTGACGATTTTGGAGGAGGATACAAGCTGTTGAACTTTGCAGAAGATCAGAAACAAAATCCTGATGTAAAAAAAAAAACAAAAGAAAACTTAAACACAACAACCACCTAGTGTGATCCACATACTGACTGGGGGTCTAGAAAGGCGTAGGTGTGCGCAACTTTATCTCTAGCTAGTAGAGAAATTGTTCTGAAGGACCACGAATATCATTTAGGTGATTGGATAGTATGAAAATATCATTTAGAAAACATTAGTAAATAGTAAATGTTTGAGGCGAGGAGGTTTGTACCAATAGTAATGATGGTAGTAGTAACAATAACAACAATAACAAAGAAGCTTACTTGCACCATTCAACATATCGGTGAATCTATTTGGAGGGGGGGATTAGCGTTATGAAGAGTGGGGAAGCTAGTTTGTAAGTTGTCCTTGCAACATTTGTACTTATACTGCATAGGGCTGCTTCGTAGAAGTGGCCCGCCCTGCTAAACCCTTTGAGTATCTTTGACAGAAAATTATGTTTATTTTCAAATACAATGAAATAACTATGAGTAGGTACGTTTATGTGACAGAATGCCTTCTTTATGTTTCTATGCAGGTATGGGGAAGAAGCTGGTCAGGCAACACACGAAGGGCTCGGTGCAGCAGGGCATGCCATTGGTACCGCTTGGACTGTGTTCAAGATCCGGAAAGCCTTGAATCCAAAGAGCGTTGTCAAGCCTACCACTATAGCAAAAAATGCTGCCAAAGCAGCTGCTGCTGACTACAAGTCTCAAAAAAGTAAAAGTAAAAAATGAGCACGACTGGTCCTGAGAACCTTTTTCGTTTACCTGTTTTGACTCGAGTTGTATCAGCCGTTTTGTCCGTGAAATTTGGCTCCATAGTTGTCGTCAATTGGTCTGTTGTAACTTCTGATTCATTTCAGTCATTGTTTATTGTTTATTACAGGTGTTGTACAACAAAACTTTTTTTTAGCGATTGACATTTGGTGATGAAATGTGTAAATATAATTTTCTGTCCACATTCTTTTCTTGTACATGAATCACTGATTCCAGGGAATGTTGGGAGTTGTTTTGTTGCTGAAAGGAATTGATATTTTGGTGATGAAATATGTAAATAAAATTTTTGGATTTGTGTTTTCTTTAGGAGGAGCCTTCTTTGCAGCCTCAGCTGCTGCCTTCTCAGCTTCAATCTCAGTTACAGTGGCGTCAATCTCAGCTTCCTTAAGTTGCTGAAGACCCTGCTCTTTTGTGATCGAAGCAATTACACAACTCACTCGTTATAGATCTCCACAGGTCAGAGACTCGAAAGGGGTTATCATATAGCTAAAAAGTTATAAAGGTCCAATATCTGTAATCTATACATGATTTTTGTACCTACTATATATGCAAGAAGTTTTTTTGGTGCGAATATATGCAAGAAGTTTAATTAAGTGCACATAAGCAGACTTTGATTAGCACACTAGGTCTATAGTGGAACTAATCTGCTGTCATCTCACCCACTCAAGCCATAGTTGTAACTCTCGACTGAGTCCACCCAATAACTACGTGATGGCCCATGTGTTGAGTAGGCAAGGAAACCACCCCACTTTTGAGGGTGATGAGACTCGAACCCCAGTCATTGCTGGGGACGAATGGGGAGTGTGTTACTGCGCTACTCACCCCATTGTGTAGACTTTAGATGTACCTTAAAGTGAATGGAGGGAGAAGGAAAGCAAGAGAAAGAATGTCGAGGAAAGGTCCTCTCACCTTCTCCCCACTCTGTTTTTTCCTTATATTGTTCTGTTTATGTGTGTGCAGCCTTAAATTCTTGAATACAACTGTTGAGGTCATGAAATGGCATGACCGTGACAGAGGAGCAAGTGTGAAATGGAGTACTGGTTTTCTGCACTGTATGTGTTTTACCTCATTGTTCAGTATTACTCTTCGGTTTATGTAACATATTGATTCCCTGACATCATATTTGGATAACTGTTGAAAAAATGTTTGAAATCTGGTTTAATAAACTGATTTTACTCAATAAACATGGACATTGATGTTGGTGAACCAATAAGAACAAGCCTATACAAACAGGGCACATCAGGTAACAATCTTTCATTTTATGGCATATGCGGAAGTTGCCATCTTTTCATCTGTCCCACTGATCATATGTGCTGTATTTTTTATGTGCAGGGTACATCTTCAACCATTTGTGCTGGGTTTTGGAGACAGAACAGATTGGTGCTAAAACACATAGATAAGAACCTCTTGAATTTTAAAGGCCAGCACCCAAGCATCGGATTAGTACTTCTGGATGATGCTCAACTTGCTCGTTGATTGCGTAAGTGAATTCAGTAGTAAAAATTAAAATTGTTATCCATAGTAATCTATAATTTGATTGAGCACAGTTCTCCAATATGATTGGACTGGTGTGGTTTCCCCCCCCCACGAAAATGACTGTTGTACCTAGCAACTTAATCGTGGCCACATACTGACTTAGCAGCTTCTTGGCCTTTTCAGATATTGCTACAAGAGATGACATTTCCTGAAACAAAGCCCATCTTGGTACATAAAACTAATCATAGTGGAACCCAAAGTATCATTTTCTTAATCTAGTGGAGCATGTCATTTGTTGTTCGTCTGGTATGTATGCCTTTCAATTCCTGCAATATTAATATACATCTAAAGCATATAAAATTTTGCAGTGCCACTGTTAGCGTGTTGTTTATTCTTTATACTTGTCCGGTTATTTTAGCCCTCTTTCCTTTATCTTGAACCCACTAACTTTCACAGGATCACTACCTTTATGCTTTCTGAATCTCCCAGCAGCAAACTAAAGCAATTCAAAGTGCAGAACCAGGTCTGCCCATGCTTTCGACTTAATTACTATTACTTAAGTATTAGTTTTGATCTCTCTCTCTCTCTCTCTCTCTCTCTCTCTCTCTCTCTCATCCAGAGTGAGAAAAGGGAAACTTTTGCTTTCTAAGTAAAGGAAATAGTGATGGGAGTGTGTACTAAATTAGGGGTAAGAAGGTTGTATAGCTTTGACTTCTCAGTCTCTGCAATAACAAAGTGATTCACTCTTGGTTTTGGTGGGTATTTGGAGGAGTGATATTTGTGATTAGTTTACTGAAATAGTGCAGTCAGCTGGTTTCTTAACACGAATTCAGTAAGATGGTCTTACAGAAAACATTATCTTGCTTATATAGGTTAATTGTTTTAGCTAATGGAATATTGTGGAGATATGTTGGATTCCATCTAGGGAGCTTTTGAGGTAGATCAGAATTTTAAGCAGTACTTATAAGTGAGTGGATGCAGAGAGTGTCCTAAGAAATCTGAGCCAGGACTTGGATGGTTTACAGAGGTCTGATCTAGTCACTGAAGTTGTCATATAATTTAGTGACGCATTAGATGCCAAGGCCTTTCGGTTTTCATTTATTGAGCCGCCCCACTTGTCAAGATTATCATAACACGATTGTCACATCAGATACTTCTGTGTTTTTTATAGGATGTCTCAATTGAATTGAGAAAAAGGCCCTTTGCTCTTCTACGGTTCTACCTAATCAAAGAAGGTCCTTTTTCGAATCACTTTAGTATGGTACTAAGCAGATGATCAATCTAGTGCACAAGGGTGGTCCTGGTCATGGAGGGGCAGGATCGAACAAGTCAAACGTTGCAACTCTACCCGTGCAATTGTAAATCGGTTATTTTGTAGACCTTTAGATTGATTAACCATCAACGTGCAAAATGATTCATAGCAAATTTTAAGCAGCGGAATCCAGTTAAACCAAGAGGCTAAGACATTTGATTTAATCAATTCTAATCCAAGGCTGAGGAACTGTAGGATACTGACTGATTAAAAATTTGTCGAAATTCAAGCCTGTGTAAAAAGCTGTTATGCATTGCCAGAGTAATTGTGATCTTAATATATGTGCAGAAAATCTGTCACCATTCTTCAGTGTTTTCCTTTGCTAATATCTATCCCTTGTTTTTTGCTGAATCTGGCAAAGGAATGGTTCACAAAATTTTACCAACTTTATATCTTTTGAGAACTTTTGATCCATGGCTTCCTTTATCTTAATGCAACTCCATGATATGGAATTCCATCTTCTACGCAGCCTTCTCCACTCTTAGATAGGAAGATGCCATCTATGGGATACGAATATGGACTCTATCAATTTCCCCCCAGTGAATAATGGTGGCAGAGAACAAAAATTCGACACGTGGTTTCTTGATTCTTAATCACAGTGACTAAGTGAAATTTACCTACACCTGTAGCATTGAGTTATGATGAAATTTTTTTGAGTTTGGTACCTGGGATGAGGATATTTTAGTAATCTCAGAACTGTTTGCTTCTGCAGTTGATTATTATAATGTGCAATGGTCATATTTTATTGGAGGGAAATCTTTATTGGGAGATTGTGGATGAGGAATAAGACATTCACCACTCTCCACTTTCTGAAACAACAAACAGATGTGGCTTTACTTCAATAAGTAGAATATGACAGGAAAATTCCATTTCAGAAATCTTCAATTTTCTTTTCATATCCCCCCATCTGATTTGGGTTTCATCTTCGTCTATACAACATAATACTTGCAGACAGACTTGCAGACAGACTTGCAGAATCAGAGAAATCAGTACCTGATGACAGAGAATTCGATCAAGAACTTTTCATCTGAAGCCTCTTCACCCAGGACACCAATGGGATCTCCGCGAAGAAAAGTTTTTAATGAATACTTATGTTTTGGCACCACTTGTAGAAGTAACCCGTCCATAAGGCTCAGAAGGCGGCTTCGTGGTGATGTTGAAGAGGAAATACCATATGCAGGCTCTTCTTGGATATCATCGTACTATAGTGTCTTTGTAGTCCGTCTTGCCATAATGGTATGTGAAAACCCTCATTATTTGTTATATTGCTAAAATGCACATGAGTTGCGTGCCTAACAACAATGTCTTTTTTTTTTTTTTTTTACTTTTGGCTTCTTGCAGGCTCTTCTTGCAATTCTGATAGGGATGCTAACTATACTTACATGGCACTTTACGAAGGTGTACACAACAAAGTCTTTGGATAGCCTAGCTTCTGGTCTTCGATATGAAATTCTACAACGACCTTTGTTACGTATGTGGAATATCTTGAACTCCACCATTGAAATAACAACAGCCCACGTCAAGCTCTCAGAATATGTTATTCAGAAATACACCAGTGAGCAAGTAACTCAAGCACAGCAAGTTGAGGTTGATTGCCAAACTCCCTTTCCCCTAGTATTCTGTATCCACTTTGTGTATTTCATATTACTAATGTCAAAAAGAAATCAAAACTCTATAACTTGCAGCTCTATGAAATGATGAGGGATGTAACATGGGCACTATTTGCAAGTCACAAGGCTCTCAATGCAATTACAATAAACTATAAAAATGGGTTTGTCCAGGCTTTTCATCGAGATCATAAAAGCAACAACACGTTCTACATCTACTCTGATCTTGTGAACTATTCAATCAGTAGCTCATATGAAATGAATAAGGTCTCATCTCATCAGCGATGGAATACTCAAGCAATACAAGGTAACCTTTCTGCAATTTGGTACCGTGAGCCAATTGATCCTGTCAGCGGTGAGAAGATAGGAAAGCAATTGCGAATACCACCTGATGATTTAATTAATATCGCTGGCCCTTCACAAGTACCTGACGGGGTTGCTTCGTGGCATGTAGCGGTAAGCAAGTCTTCAGATTCACCATTGCTTTCAGCTGCACTTCCCGTCTGGGACCCTTCCAATGAGACTATAGTGGCTGTTGTGGGTGTTACAACTGCACTTTACAGTGTAGGACAGTTGATGAAAGAACTGGTGGAGGTTCATAGTGGCCACATTTACCTTACCTCCCAAGAGGGTTACTTACTTGCTACTTCCACAAAAGCCCCTCTCTTAACGAACTCAACAACAGGGCCTAAGCTTGTAATGGCTGTTGACTCTGAGGATGATGTCATACAACAGGGTGCTCAGTGGCTGCAGAGAGCCTACCCAAACAAGTTTCCTCCGAGTCATGGCGTTCATGTAGAGAATGCTATGCTTGGTAACAAGAAATATTACATCGATTCATTCTTCTTGAATCTGAAACGGCTCCCAATGGTAATTTGCAAGTATTTTATCCTTTGTTAAAATTACAGATTCCTGGATTGTTGGAATCTCATATAATTGCAGTATAAACACTGATCTGCAGGTGGGTGTCATCCTTATCCCTAGAGAATATATAATGGGGAGAGCAGATCAGAGAGCTTTTAAGACATTGATGATACTTATATCTGCCTCTGTCTGTATCCTAATCGTTGGATGTATATGCATTTTAATATTGACAAATGGAGTGTCAAAGGAAATGAAACTTAGAGCAGAATTGATAAGCCAACTTGATGCAAGAAGACGGGCAGAGGCATCAAGCAACTACAAAAGCCAGTTTCTAGCAAACATGAGGCAAGTATTACTTCCTATGATAAAAACCTTTTTGTACACCTCTCAAGGAATGACTCGATATAATAGAATGTTACCGATTACATGAAGTTCCTCCAATTTGATTAATTTTGGATCCAGAAGTCCTCCTATCTACCTATGAAAACATTGCTCTTGATCATATGAATGCTCTACAAGGATAGAAAATCATAGATCAGCTGAGTAATGCATAGGATTGATCATAGGCGAAAGTTGAAAAACTTGAGTAAGGATCTGTTATGATGGGTTTGCATGTTTTATAAACTAACAATTGATTCTGTATGTTAACAGCCATGAGCTTCGAACACCAATGGCTGCAGTAATTGGGTTGCTGGATATCCTTATTAGTGATGATTACCTCACAAATGAACAATATGTGACTGTTACTCAGATACGGAAATGTTCAAATGCTCTTCTTCGTCTTCTTAACAACATTTTGGATCTCAGTAAGGTACAACAAATCTATAAACTGATCTCTAAAGTGTATTTGCCTATCTGTTACTGTTGTTAAATTTGTTGCATGCAAACTAGACGATTGTACTGATCTTCTGGGAAGGTAAAATCATTTTCTGATACATTGGACATCAAAAGTTCAAAGTAAACCTGCCGGTATGTTGAAAATATTATTATTAAATTTTGACTGGCTTATATTTTGGAAGAAATTCTTCGTTGGCTGGACAATGAAAAAAAAGGTCCATGTAACTTGTGCTGAATCTATGGAAGTTTAATTATCAGTTGAAACATTTAAACAGGTTGAAGCTGGCAAACTGGTTCTGGAAGCAGCAGAGTTCGATTTGGGTCGTGAACTTGAAGGACTTGTTGATATGTTCTCTGTTCAGTGCATGAACCACCAAGTAGAGACTCTTTTAGATCTCTCAGGTAAGAGTTTACTGTAATTACGTTTCTCAATCCCCCACCCCAACACGCCCAAAAGAAAGATAGAAAACAGAACACCCCAACAATCTTAGTAATTGAAGAGAACTACTTTGCATGTTAGTCATCTTACAACGTTCTCACTTTCATTTCATATGTTTAATTGTTTAATGAAAATTGGCAACCTATCTCTCCGCAGATGACGTGCCTAAGTTGGTCCGAGGAGACTCTGCCAGAGTTGTTCAGATATTTGCAAATCTTATTAGCAACTCTATCAAGTTCACCACATGTAAGTGTCAGTTAGCTTTGTTAAATTCTCATGATGGTGGTGGAAGTCCTTTTATGTGATTGGAGTTACAAGACGATCAATCTTACTATAGTCTCTGAGACATGTCTCTCTCATCGTGTCATTCACTAGTTCTTGGTTTGATCTACATGTGTCGATCTCGATATAAATTTCAATCTCTATTTTAGGCCATAACAAAAGAAAAGGCTACATCTTCTCAAAAGGAACAATATATTTGTGGCTTTCCCAAAGGTTGTTCTACTTGAAATTTTCTTTATGTACCCAAACCATCTTGCACAGCCACAAACCTTGCTGAACTATAATTTGTTTGTCCTTGCAGCTGGCCACATAATTCTGCGAGGATGGTGTGAGAAATCCAATACTCAGGATGGCAAAGGAAGGCTTCCCTTCAATCAGGAGTCAGGGTCTGCTTCTATGAGACATTACATGAAGAATGCCTGCAAAAAAGATAATAGAGTGAAACTTTGGTTTGAAGTTGATGACTCTGGCTGTGGTAAAAGCACAATATTTGAACCTTTAGATTTTTGTTCTAGCTTCGTTATAAGTATCTTCACTCTTAAAGACGTCTTTATATCTATTGTTTTAGGTATTGATCCGAGTAAATGGGAGTCTGTATTTGAAAGCTTTGAGCAAGCTGACCTTTCAACCACACGAATGTGAGCATTTTTCTGAGTTTCTTTTATAATCATGGATTCCTGTTCCTATCCCGAAGTATTAAATTAGAAATCTTGGTAGGCCCTTCTATTCACTCGTGACAGTTTTATCTGGTACTCTAAAAATCGTTGTATATGCAATGGAAATAATGTTTTGAGTTCCCTGACATGTCATTTGGGTTTTCCTGTTTTTTTATTCAGGCATGGTGGTACTGGTTTGGGCCTTTGCATTGTACGAACCTTGGTGAGTGCACTAGTTGATAAATCTGCTCCTATGACAAATGCAAATGCTGGTTGTTCCTGTAATAACTCACACATTCTCAGGGTCAAAGGAGAAAGAAGCCCATATTTCCAGGGCTACATAGCTTAATAGATTGATAAGGCCAGGCCAGATAGAGGCTATAGTGTTGTTTGGTTAACTTTGCTTTTGGGAGGGGATGGACACTGGAGAGGATAAATATGCGATTTAGGTTGAAGAACTTATTTTGATCGTCACAGCTAGGAACATCTATACTACTCATTTGTGCATCTGTTATTGTTTCTGGGTGTAATCCTAGCTCGTATGGTTCATACCCCCAATCCCTTTTTCACCATATTTCCCAGCAACATAGGAGATGAGATTGTTTATATGCTGTGATATTAATATGAAAGCAGCAGTCTTTGAGTTTGCTTCTCGTTTCTGCCTTCATCAATCTAAGAAACTGTCCACTTTGTAGCAAGTTTTTTATTTCAATTTCTGATGTACGGGTTTCTGGTAGGTTCGTAAGATGGGAGGCGAAATCAAGATAGTCAAGAAAGATGGCCCCGGAACACTTATGCAGCTATGCTTGCTTCTCAGCACTTCTAGTGATACCACAGGGCAGCACAGCCAAGTAGAATTTTCTGACCATAACTTTGTGGTTAGTAATAACTCAGCTTTAAACTCATATTTGCAGTGGAGTTTGTGAATGAGAAGAATGTTTTCTTGATGATGAAATTGTTCATCAATATATTGGAACCCATGCCGCATAATTTTGCTTAAAACCTAACTGTTAGTGGTAATAATTTCTCAATGATGGAAGTAGTTTTGCTTAATGCAGAAGAGCAGTGGGTTTAGGTGATCCCAGTCATTTTGTATACTCATCCCATCTTTTTGTGCATTGATGTTTACAAGATTTTACATAAATATACTTCAGGTACTACTTGCACTGAGTGGCAGTACAGGAAGATTAATCATGTCCCAGTGGTTGGATAAGAAAGGGGTGCCTACTTGGCAGGCATCGGATTGGAATGAACTAACACAAATGCTTAGAAGAATGTTTCAAGACAAAGGTTCACTTGAAGGAGATTCCATCAACTTGCAAGCTCAGGTTGATAATTTTAGTGATATTGTCTTCAAAGACATTACACAGTTTGTCATAGTGGTTGATATTGGTCTGCTGGACTTGAGTACAAATATCTGGAAGGAGCAGCTGAATTGCCTCGACATATATGCTGGTAAAGCAAAATTTGCATGGATATTAAATCACGACACATCTAGTTCAATCAAAATGGAGCTTCGAAGAAAAGGGCATTTGTTGATGGTTAACAAACCATTATACAAATCTAAAATGATTCAGATTCTGGAAGCTATCACAAAGGAAAGGAATCTTGAACTATCAAGAAAAAGTGAAAGCACTTCTTCATCAACTACTACTTTGGGAGGGGATATGCATGAGTGCCTTGAGGTTGATCCTATTCATTATGATGTGTCTAGCTCTGAAGAATCTGATAAAGGACATCATAAATGTTTGAGTTCAGGAACTGCAGTTCACACTGAATCAAAGAAAGGAGAGAGTATTAGAAAACCATCTTTCTCGCAGCTCACAGCAGCAAACAACTACCTGCTTGAATTTGATCAAGACTACCCAGAAAGTAATCAGCATGACAATCAGAAAGAGAGCAAAAGCTCGAGAAGTTCTGAGCAAATTGTGACCAGAAATTGTCGTGAAGAAAGGAGCAATATGGATTTTGTGAAGAATATGAGTGAACAGAAAGCTCTAGAAGGCCTTAAGATACTCATTGCTGAAGATACACCAATTCTTCAGAGGGTAGCAACTATTATGCTGGAAAAAGTCGGAGCTAAAGTGATGGCTGTTGGAGATGGATTACAGGCAGTAAATGCTCTCAAGTTCTCTCTAAATGCCGAAGGATGCTATGCAGGATCTCCCTTGAGAGACGAGAAAACAATTCAAGCACAAAGCCTATCCCAGCATTTTCCTCCTTTCGACTTGATTCTAATGGATTGTCAGGTAAATACCAACTGTTGATATATCTATTTTCAATGTTTAACAAAGCATACTTGTAAAGCAACTTGCTCTGTTCATTTCAATTGAATGCTGTGAACAGAACTGAATGAGAACTAAATGAATAATTATATAATTATATCTGNTGAACTGATTGTAGTACTAGAATGATATAATGAACAGGGATAAGTTCTGTAACATGCTTTTTGTCTGACTATACAGATGCCGAAGATGGATGGTTATGAAGCCACAAAAGAGATCAGGAGACTGGAATCAGGAACTAATACCCACACTCCTATTGTTGCACTGACAGCTCATGCAATGTCTTCTGATGAGGCTAAATGCTTGGAGGTGGGCATGGATGCATATTTAACAAAACCAATTGACTATAAACTGATGGTATCCACCATTCTTTCACTAACCAGAAGTGAGCTAAGCGTTTCCGATGAAACACAAGATTTCTAAGTTTTGTTAGCTTACATAGCTACAGGCTGAAGTTAACCATAGCAGAGAGGGAGAGCAGCTTAGCATGTTTGTACAAAGCAGAACTGTATATACCGTAACTTTTTTGTTTGATTGAGGGTGAGCTTTTCAACTGTAAATAATATAACATGGTATGTAAATGAAAATAAAACATTAATCTGTAATAAGAGCTCAAAAAGTGAATGAAGTGAGTTCAGAGTTAATAGACCTAGTTTCTCCTTTCAGTTTGCGATTCAAGAATTCGAATAGACATCATGTTGAGCCTTGCATTCATGATGTCCAAGGACTCACATATCCCGACTTTTGAGTTTTGCCTATTGCATTCTGGAAGTTTACTGCTCTACTCAACCAGGAGTTCTGTCTGACACTTGCTGTGAACCTGGGATTTTCCAGGAGTTCTCTCAAGGAGAGGGATATATTAGAGGGGAGTTGTTGATTTGCATTGGATTGAAATCTCGTTTTTTTTTGGAGTCTAATTAATACCACCCACCTTTTTAGTAAATACCACCCAACTAACATATTCATTTACCATTTTGCCCTTTAAACTTTACTAACTATCTTTTCACTATTTCTCTATCACTTTCTCTCTCCTAT
>BSSO01000211.1:0-41227 GCA_030267885.1 Mesembryanthemum crystallinum
TAAAGCATATTGGTTCACAAAAATAAAATTTACCTTATCACATTGAAGTTCAACCAATACCTGATCTCATATCAACTTAGGGGAGTAATTTCATGTTTGATGCGATAGAGTATCACTTCTCTAAAGATGATGCAACACCCCATCTCTTTTCCACTGTGTCCTCAAAAATGACTTCATTTCTCTAAATACATATGGAATTTCTTTTGGGTTGCGCAACAGGCCGGTGAAATTTTTTAACAGATCAAAATTTTGATTAAATATCAAACAACTGAAAATTGATGCCTAAGAGCGATGGTGCTGATAGCGTGTTATAAAACAAGTATTGTGAACACAAGTATAGAGAGAGATTGAGAGAAGATCAGAGGGAGAAAGTCAGTGTTTCTTATTCATCAACCAACGATATATATAGTACATAAAAATGTAGATGAAGAGTCTATAATATGAAGAGTCTTGGATATATGGAGAGTTTCCTAATAACTACATCCATAATTCTCCCTTATTCATAACAATGTTTGACTTTTACATACAAAATAAGGAAATTAGTTTTGGTATTTGACTTTTGTAAATGTCTTTCTTTTAAAAAAACCTTTCTATTTTAGTTAATGTAAAGTTTATGTGAAACATACCAAAATGGAAATATAAAGATTTAAATGGGTTAATGAGGCGGTATTTAGGTAACTTTATTTAAAAAACCTTTCCATTATAGGTAATGTAAAGATTTATGAGAAACATACCAAAATGAAAATGTAAAAGATTTAAATAGAATGGAGGGAGTATATAAATACAGCCACCTGAATGAGCAATTATTACGTGTCCGGACTGCTACATCTGTCACATAGATATGGAATCAACCCAAATATTAACTAGGGTTTAACACTTTAACTGCAGGGTTTTTCTCGAACTGGAAAATTGAGCTTGGGGAATCATGAATCAGACTAAGACGATCGAATGGGATCAAGGATGGAATGTTTTGCAGAAAGGGATCACTAAGTTGAAAAATTCCATGCCAGAACCCAAATTCAACTCAGAAGAGTACATGATGCTTTACGCGTATCCTTTTCTTCATTCAACGTCAAAAATTTTGAATTTTTTACTCTTATAATCTTGATCATTTTCTTAATCTAATAATTTGGTTCGCAATTGGGAGTTGTTCTCAATTTAGGGTTTTTGATTTTTTCTTGATTGTGTGTATAGAACCGTTTATAATATGTGTAAGCAGAATCCCCCTCATGATTACTCCCAGCAGTTGTATGATAAATACAGAGAAACTATTGAAGAGTACTTGGCATCTAAGGTGCGCAATTTTTCTCTCTTGAGATAGTTTTTATCTGTTGCTTTTTGTATGATTTCTGGCTTTCAGTGTTCTTATCCAATGCTGTTAGAGGAAGAGGGTTAAACTTAAATGGGGTATGCATTTTTTAATTGGCAAAAAATTCTGGAAATCTTCCTAAGAGTTCTAATATAAACATGCAATTGTATAAAAAAAAAAAAAACGTACTTCACAAATCCTCATATTTGGCCCCTTTTCATGTTAGTTTTTGGCTTCGTCCTGAGTGGCAAGTATGAAGATCGATGGAAATTTTAGACACTTTCGGTTTTACATTTTATTTTTATTGGGTGCTTTTCGCTTTGTAATTACTCCCTGTGTCCCGGACCTTTGTTCCAACTTTGCCGCTCCTTTTGCACATAGACTAAGAAAATTGGAGAAAGTGGAGGGGTATTTTGTACTTTCATGGAAAAAACTTTACCAAATAAGTAAATGTAAGGAAAAATACGAGAAACCCCGATAAGGAATATGTACATAACCAACTTTTTCATTGGCATTTTAGCTGGTAATCGTTGAGCCACTATCTCGCCCATAATTCTTCTATAAGCCTAATGCTACTGGACCTAGTTGTAGCAATCGATTTCATTTGTGCGACGATACATCTAATACTAGGCATGAATGCTTCTGCCATCAGGAAGTGAAGAGCTTTAAAGTTCAATGGAAGTGCTATTAGAGAAGTCCTTTCTTTTAAATCTGGATAGTGACATCTTGGTATCAACTAAAATACCTAGCAAAAGTCATTGTTTCAAAGTGAATTTTGGCTTCCATTAGCCATGTAGTGCCTCCCTGACTTCCCCTTTCAGAATGCAACTCAGACCTGTGACTTTTAATTAAATAAAGGGAAAAGTTTGTATGACTAAGAGGTACTTCCGGGTAAAATGCTTGCTAAAATAAGCAGGGGTTTGCCCGTGTTGACCGCTTTGATCCATTATTGGTCATCTGAATTTGAGTTTCTTGAAAGACTTACCAGTGTGATCTTAGTAGATATTCTATTATGATAAATGTTTATATTGGTTAAGGTAAAATGTTGCTGCTGCTTGTTCATTATTTTCTTATACTATTGTATTATAAATTCGTGTTTGTGATTTTGGTCATAGATCTTATGACTGAACATATAGGGAAGCTAAATAATTACTCTGAATGATTTCTGTGCACAGGTGTTGCCAGCTCTAAGAGAGAAGCAGGCTGAGTTCATTTTGAGGGAACTTGTGAAAAGTTGGGCAAACCATAAGCTTATGGTTAAGTGGCTTTCTCGCTTTTTCCATTATCTTGATCGCAAGTTTATTTTACAGAATTCTCTTCCTTCTCTTTGTGAAGTTGGAATAATCTGCTTTCGTGAATCGGTAATGTGTTACCCCACCTTTGTGTTTCCTTTTACAAAATAGTCTCTACGCCTTATACTAGGAATTCTCTTTGAACTTTATGAGTGGTAAACACAATCCTTTTCTCTAAATTTATGTAATTACTTGCCTTTTCTTGTCCTCATCTTCTGATAAACTCATCTTAAATGCAGGTCTATCAAGACTTAAATGGCAAAGTAAAGGATGTTGTTATATCTTTGGTATGGCATAATTTTCTGTGAAATTATTGAGGACTTCCCTCTTATCAGTCAGACAGATAATTAAACATTTCCTGATGATTATACTTTTGTCAGATTGATCAAGACCGCAAAGGAGAACAGATTGACCGAGACTTATTGAAGGATGTCATATCTATATTTAATGAAATCGATGTTGAGCAGATGGATTGTTATAAGAATGACTTCGAATCTTATATGCTGAAAGATACATCTGCGTATTATTCAAGGAAAGCATCGAAATGGATTCAAGAAGCCTCCTGCCCAGACTATATGTTAAAAGTAAATCTCTCTTTTTTATTTTATTTTATTATTATTATTATTATTATTTTTTTTTTTTTTTGAGTTGCTCTAGTTTTAAGATTACATCAGGAAATATTTCCCTGTGCCGTTGGAGGCTGACACAACTTCTTAAATCCAGGTGGAAGAGTGCTTAAAGAGGGAGAATGATAGAGTTTCTCACTATCTGCTCCCTAGCAGTATTCCAAGGTTACTTGAGGTTTGTGGAACATCCTTCTAGTTTTGTCATAGAAAATTTCTAGACAATAATATTTGAAAATCTTCCAAGGTTACACATACCACAAGTATTTTTTGTTATCAATGAAAGCCGAGTTACCTGAAACAAGAGGAAAATATGAAGTATGAATATCTAACATATAACTAGATGCTTGAAGAACGTGATACATCATTTGGTCCAAAAAATAATATTACTTCATTTTCCTATTTCCATTGTTAGATAACTCATATATGATTAACAAAGGATAACCATTGCTCAAAAGTATCTTAGCATTTGTGATGATTACTAGATATGTGGTACTTGCTCCATCTTGTAATTCTTCAAGTAACAGTGTTTGCACATCGCCTTCTGATAGTAGCCTCATACTTATACATGTTGCCAGGTAGAGAATCTTCCAAGGAATGTCAGATTATCATTAATCTGAAATATGTGTATTCAGAGCACATTTTGGACTATAAAAAAAAAATATTGTTTGATGTTAAATCATTGTTTTTATATGAGAGACCTGCGATCAAGTGATCTTAGTTCACCTTTCACCCTGTGTGAGTGGCACGTGACAACCCGAACTAAATCATCCTCCAACCACTTTTCGTAGAAAATATGTTTTGGGCTCCAACTAAATTGTTGGGATGCTATAAGCAGGATGACATGTCACTTCTGCATGACAGTCACTTGTGAAATTGATTACATTGGTAGCCCCTTTCTTTCGCTGTTGAAATACAGGATAGTCATAAGGAAAACAATTAACTTGTGGGAGGATGTTCAGATTACGGAACTTGCTTTCCAACAATCATTTCCTCGTTGGTGTTGTTTATCTCTTCTTCATTGCTAGCTCCATGTCTTTGGGTTTTCTATCAGATCATGCTGGGTGGTGGTGGTGGTGTTATATTGTGGTGATAAGTGATCGCAATTGCATGATGGCAGCAAAATGGTGCTGATTTGGGAAACCTGCTGGGATATAGTTGATGTGAGTATATTTATGCAGGAAATATATCAAATTCCTTAGAAGTAAAATATAATACTCGTAAGAAGTAAGGAAGCATATAACACCTTTCTTGGCCTTTTGGCTAACACGAAATGAAAAGTAAGGAACTAAGGGCTTTTAGTAGTTTGAAGAGCAAGACTAAAATACCCATAAGACCAGCTGAAACAGTACACACTTTACAGATGAAAATGTTGTTTGGAATGTTTACTACATGGTTATGGCCATCCTTGACGATGCTAGTTATAATCATATAATTTAATTTGCAGCTTTGTTTTTGTTGCTTTGTCTCCATTTTATTGTATATGATTCATTATTTTTCTCTCAGAATATTCAACATGAATTGTTATCTGTGTTTGCAACCCAATTGCTAGAAAAGGAATACTCTGGCTGCGAGGCATTGATTAGAGATAATAAGGTATCGCGTTGCTTGAACTAGGCATGGCTTGCAATATCTTAAAGCAGATACTGTCAAAAGATATCATCTATTTACTATATTATTCGGTGTCTGGGACTATTTTTAGGTCGAAGATTTGTCAAGGATGTATAACCTCTTTTCCAAAATACCTCGAGGCTTCGAACCTGTTGCTAATATCTTTAAGCAGGTTTATACTTGGGATTCTGTTAAATTTATTGTGTTAACTAACACTATCTTAAGATGCATATCTACTCCGTTCTCTTAGTCTGTTGTACTTGTGAAAGCTTAATAGTGTTTGACTGTTGGTGATTAGAGTGTTTCTTCTGCCTAATTTGTCATCTAATTATTTATGCAGCTTGTTGCTGCTGAAGGTACAGCCTTGGTTAAACAAGCTGAGGATACTACAACTAACAAGGTCAGTGTGAATTCTAGCGTCCAAGTTTTATGTTCTTTTCTCCTACACTTAAATCATTGAACTTTTCTTCAAGGCCCATGGGATTAGTTGGACAAAGCTCGGATACCCATGTTAAAAAAAAAAAAAAGGAAAACTATTAAGCATATGGAAAATTTGTCAGAAACCACCTTTTAAATTATGACCTTTTTATGCAGCCACCTTATAATTTTTTTTTTAACGAAACCACATTATAAAATATTTCCAATCAAATCTAGCCACCTTAAACTCTTTTCCGGCGAAAAAACAAAGTGAACTGACCGAACTACCCTTATATTTTGCCACTTTTGTAGATTAAATGAAAAACATGCAAGTCATATGAGGGTAGTTTGGTCAATTTACTTTGTTTTTTTGCCGGAAAAGAGGTTAAGGTGGTTGGACTTGATCGGAAATATTTTATAAGGTGGTTTTCTTTAAAAAAAAAAATATTTATAAGGTGGCAGCATAAAAAAGTCATATTTTATAAGGTGGTTTCTGACAAATTTTTCTAACTATATAAAAAAAGAGAAGTTGCTTTGTGGAACCATGTTTTGCGTAACAACTAGCAAGGCTGATTGCATAGTAACATTGATGGGCAACAAAAGAATGGATAGTAGTACTGTGATTTAATTTTCCTTTTCTTTCCACTGGAAACATATAATATCAAAAAGTTGAAGTAGCTGCAAGTGCATTGTTTCTTTTTTGGCAATGTTTCTTTTTTGGCAATGAGCTGGTGATTAGTTGCTGGTTCTTAAGTGTATGCATGTCGTGGTTCCGTATCTGTTGAACTCCATTCTTTTCTTCCTTATTTGCATCCTTAAGTTTCTTTATCATTTGTTTATTCTTTTTTTGGCTTTTGACTTAAGTTACCAATTTGTATCAGTTATTCTATATTGTTTGTTATTTGTTTTTCGGAAGCAATGTTGTTGATAATTATATTACTTACTCTGTATTGTTTGTTACTAATTTATTTCAGTTCAGTTTAAGTAACTTTAGTTCAGTAAAGTCTAGATAAGTTCAGGTAAGAGAACAAACCCTAAATATGTGGCCATAGTTACTATATTACTATTACTTTTGCTAGTTACACCTTTACGATTAAAAACCTTTAAATATGAATCAAGCAATTCATTTGGAGAATGGATATGCAATTAATAGTTTCTTTGTGGTAATTAAATATGCCTATCTTAAACATACTGCTCATATATTTTTCCAAAATAAACACTTCACAAAAACAATCAAAATATTGAACAAGTGAAATACCCAATCTATTCTCATTTTCTATTTTCTAAATAAGTAATTAAATTCAAAGATTTTGATTGGAATCACCTTTCTAGAAAACTCAAAGCACTTATATCTAAGTACCTACGTATAAGGTTAGTAAATTATATTTATTATCCTAATAATGAGTAAATAAGGGTATTTGCAATTTTATTTGGTTATTTTAAAGATAATTCGTGCATAGCACGAACATTTCCTTTACTAATCAGATGGTAAAAGTCCCTGTGCTTTGTTTTGGCTTTTGCCCATGGATCAAGTGAGATGTTCGAGGCGTACTACATTTTAGTTTTTTTTTTTTTCATATAATTTCTTGCCTGTAACGAGAATGAAAAGAATTGTTTTTTCTTTCTCTACGGTGTCCAATTTAACCTGAATTCTTTAGAAACTTTGAAGAAGATGTTCCGCTAGATGATAGCCCCGCAAGTATATATGGTTTTATTGAAGTAATAAGAAAATGTCGATCCACATGGAGAGAGAGATTCCAAGTACCAAGTTTTCTAAATTTTGTCAAGCCAAGCGATTCAAATAGGATTCTTGATGATAAGGTCAAAGAACTAATTTTGATCACAATTACAAGATGTTAGCAAATATGGAATTGGTTTTTATTTTATTATTTAGATAACAAAAAAGAAGTTTATTAAGAGAAATAATTGAATGGAAGAGAATAAGCCATTCTCAATAACAATGAAATCTCCTAACCAAACCAGCCGAACGTAAGGAAACAAATCTATACAGTACCACTACTTTAAACTACTACCATCATAGCTAATGCTGAGACTTTAAAGTTTAAAAGGTCTAGCTCCCCGATACCCTTATTCTTTTTGGAGTGGACAATAGTACCAAAGGTAATATCTTTTCCAATGTGATGCGATTCAGTAATTTCTTAGCACCAATTTCATTCATCAAAGCTGAAATTAATTAATCAAGGAGGAGGGGTTGGATCCTCGAATAAATTGGGCTAACCAGAGAATGATAGAAGGAAAAGGAAGAGAGAGAGGGGGGGGGGGGAGGGAGGGAGGCAGGAGAGAATAATGTATTGATCTGATGATTTTGCAGCTATTACATCAAGCCATATATACTAGATTCTCCTCCTCTCGTCTAACAAACACAGGGGCTAAATGGAGATAATAACAGACTCTAACTTCCTTCTATACTAGCTCAGCACTTTATTTAATTTACCAACTTGTCCCTGAATTTTCATATTAGCACAGCTCAAAGAGTTCTGGGTCATATCAATACCCCTCCCATCAGCAAATCCTTGTCCCCAAGGATTAAAAGCTGGAAATTGTTATTCCACGTTCGGAGCAGGAACCCCAGGTAGAATCCTTAGCAGGCTGACCTTTCCACTTGACAAGACAATGAACCTCCACCCTGTTATGCTTCTTAACTATCTTGGTATCAATCACAAACCTCAGGTTCTTTGTTGACAACATAGGTACCAGCTGAAGGGGGAAAAGTAGCAGCAGATGGAGCAGGCCCATAGTGTTTTTTCAGCAGAGAAACATGAAAAGTATGATGAATTTGGGAACCAAGGGGGAATTGCCACTTGTAAGCAACTGGTCCAACCTTCTCCAAGACCTGATATGTCCCATAGTACTTTACAGCAAGCTTTTGGTTTGGCTTTGATTCCACAGAAAATTACCTCTAAGGCTGAGTTTGAAGTACACCCAATCACCCACATCAAATTGCCTCTCTGACCTGTGATTGTCAGCAAACTACTTCATTCTATGATGGGCTCTAGTAAGCTGATGCTTAAGCATTTGAATGGCTTATTCCCTTGCCAGCAAACTCCTATCCACAGTGTCTACACAAGTTTCACAAGGCAGGTAAGGCAGGTGTATGGGGAGAGGCTGACCATACATCACTTCATAGGGAGTACACTGAATGGCTGAGTGGAAACTGGTATTATACTAGTATTCTGCTAGAGGCAGCCATTTCACCCAATCATGAGGCTTGTCACTACACATACACCTGAGATAAGTTTCAAGACACTTGTTGAACACCTCTGGCCAGTCTGGCCTTCAGTTTGGGGGTGATAGGCAGTTGACAGGTGCCGATCCACACCCGAAACAGCCAGCAATTCAGTCCACACATTGCTCCAAAAGACCTTGTCTCTATCTGAAGTGATAGACTTGGGGAAGCCATGGAGTTTGTATACTTGATATAAGAAGGCCTGGCTACTGATAAGACTGAATAGGGATGGGACAAGACCATGAAGGGAGCATACTTGCTTAATCTATCAACAACCACAAAAATGACCTCTTTGCCACGAGATTTAGCAAGGCCTTCGATAAAATCCATAGTGAGATCCTCCCAAACCCCTTGAAGAATAGGTAGAGGTTGTAACAACCCAGGGTAAGGCTTTGTTCTTTTCAACTTATTTTTGTTGATTTCAACAAAAATCAACAAAAATCAATAAAATCAACAAAAATCAACGAAAATCAAACAGAAATCAGTAAAATCAACAAAAATCAACGAAAATCAACAAAAATCAGCAGAATCAACAAAAATCAACAAAAATTAACAATCAATAATAAATATCAACAAAAATCACATGAAGAGAACATAGCCTAAGCCGCAGTATAATACTTGCATTTGTGGCACATTGAACATTATTTTTTTAGATAAGAAAAAATTGTATTAAAGAAAGAGAACAAGAAGTCCTCTCAAAAGTTATAGTTACAGATTAGCCAATTTCTATTACAAATAAAGTAACCCCTAAAAGCTCCTCCCGCCTTAGCCCACAAATAAGCTAAGTAAGCCACTCTATCCTAAACTAACTCAGGTGACAAGGTGCTCCTTGAAAAGACTTGCATTCCGCTCCAACCACAGACACCACAATAAAGCAAAGGTAGCATTATGCCATAGAATCTTCTTCTCCTTATCCTTTCCAAATCTCAAACTCTATAACAGTGACCAGATACACCTAATACTCTCCGATCATTCCAAAAAGTTTGCACCTGAGAATCGTGCCATGTCACATGTAGAAATAAATTGAGCACGACTCACTACTAAAACGGCACATTAGACATATATCAGGAAGCCATCTTTGGTCTCCTTTTCTGTAGCATATCATTCGTATTAATTTGCCCCAAAACTAGTGTCCAGACAAAAGCTCGCACCTTTAAGGGTACTTTAGCCTTCTAAAGGAGAGTTGCAATAGGGAAGGGGTCAATAGGGAAGGGGGCAAACTGAGGATTTGAGCCGAGATGAGCAAGGAAAGACTTAGAGGAAAAAACCCCCAAAATGTCTCCTTTCCACACCCTAGCATCAACAGTATTTGAGAGCCGAATAGTATCTAGAGTCCCCAATAACGAGGAAAGCTTCTCCATCTCGCTATCATGTGGTGGTCTATGAAGAGAAAGATCCCACGAGTTACCTATTGGAACGTAAAAATCAGCAACCCGCCAAAGATCGGTCACCATGCCAAATGTCCTCCCACAATCTGATCTTTGAACCATCTCCCAGTTTTAAAGCCACGAGGGTGGAAAAGATTGAACATTTCTTTATGAAATCAGCAACACCCATTTTTAACCCTTCCAACTGAAGATTCTAGCTATCCTTCTCCAGGTAGCTGAAACACCAGAGTGATCTTGCCTCCCTATGCAGAGGCATGAAACCACCTAATGATTTTGTCTCTTAGCTCTGGATCTTTGCCCACCACAATCTTTCATTTTCTTTTGAGTTGTTGAGCATGCCAAAGTGTAGTGAGGATGAGAAGCAGGATTTACCTTCAAGTCAAGTATAAGCTGCTACAAGTTAGTGTCTTAGTGTCTGAGGTCCAAGTTAGCTTCTGAGGTCCAAGAGGCTGCAATATTTTTGCGTAAGATTTGACTTGACAGAAGAGAGGTTGAGTGCTAGCAATTCAGAGCCTTGAACCCTAGACAAGACATTAGCCACCTTGTTCTGAATCCCTTGCTTGTACCCTATGTCATAACCCTGGATAGTACTGGCCAGATCCAAATGGAGAAGATTGTAAAGCCTGAAAGAAAGGTGCTTAAAGGCTTCTAAAGCAATCTTGTTGTACTATGCGCTGTTGCACACATCCCACGCGCCTCACAAGCCTTACACGCTCCATGCGAACATGCACCGTCTCCGTCATCATTGAAAACCCTTAAACTCTGATCTACTACTAGATCTAAATCTGTGCTCCGCCATGACTCTCGAACGTCTCTTAGTACCAGTGACCCATGCACACTTTCTTGTAGTGCCGTCCTAAAATCCACCTACCTTTCATCCTTCGCAGAACCTGGAATGTAAATCGTCGACGACCACCCCCTTGAAAAGATACGTAACTCTATAAATCGACGATCGATCTTTGATCCATCCCGAATCCTTATCTTCGGCGCCAATCTAGTGAGTTTAGCGAAGGTTGAACCCGAAACCTCACACACTAATCGAACCATGGTTGCCTGCAAGACCACGCGCCGGCGTTGGTTGTGCCCACACTCCTGGATATCGGCAAAATCCCCATTACAAACCTATGGTTGATTTCATGTAAATAAATCACTTGATAAAGATTGATGTTCCTAAGTACATTGCAAGGATGGAAAGAGTCCTGAACCCCTATCTCGATGGTTTAAGGCCATTCACATCCTAGTCACCTAGGCTATTCTCATGGCATCCAGCATATTTGAGAGCATTAAGAACATAATTCAATCCTAAGTCCACAAGATATTTTAAGGCATAAGTGATTACTTAAGACCTACTCCCTCCGTTCATTAATGGAAGTTATGCATTTTGTTTGGTATGTTCATAAATGAAAGTTACACTTCTAATTTTGGCAAAAATTTTCCTTGACAGTATTAAAATATCCTTGGCTTTTTCTTTGTTACCTTTACATCCACTAGTAAAGTAAGGGCAATGTGGTTATCTCCCTCTCTCCTTCAATATTGTGCCCAATAGGAGTGTCACCTTTAATAATGAACGAAGGGAGTAGTAGTTAGTATTCCCTTTTCAATTTAAGCTAACCACTTGGAGCAAATCAAAACTCTCTTTCAAGAAGCGTGAAGAACAATAGACATTCAAAATAGCCACATGCAATTTTTTCAATGAACATGCTAGTGTCTAACTTATCCAAGCATCAAACAATCTAAACTAATCTAAATTCTATCATGAGCCCGAGATAGAAGTAAATCAGCTACTCATGATTAAAGAAACAAAGAAGTTCATACTAGACCTTTGCAACCAAGGGTGGGTGTAAAAACAATCAACAGTCATGAATTTGCAATAATAAACTAAAAGCAGAGCGAGAGAAACTAGAGTTAGAAATAAACCCATCTAAAAGCTTCAATAGTATCTTAAGAGCATGAAGGATAATAAACTTAAAGCTTGAACTTGATCTTCAAATTACAAGTGTTACTCTTACTCCCCAAGGTTCTCTACTTTCTGACATCCTTGCGCGACCATGCAAGGTTTTGGCTGTTGGTCGAGCGGGTTCAGGTGGTGTAGACCTTGCATTTTAACTTTTGCTTCTTCTCTTGTGATTGCTTTGTCTATGACTTTCTCCCAACCTTCTTCATTCTTCATTTACAAAATGATCCCACAGTCGCATTAAAAACACAAACATACTCATGTAATGATCTTGCATGGATATCACTCTAACTCAAGATGAATGAGTGTATTACGACATGAAATTTAACGATAGTTATACACTCATACCTAGATTATGTGACAAGATAGATATGCAATCGTCTTTTTAACCAGAACTTTTAATCTGTGCCTTGTGTTTTTCAGGTTGCAAATTCTGACAAAAGCTGTTCCAAGATTTGTACTTGCTGCAAGATTAATCCTTATGTTATTTATTCATGATTTAACATAGTGAAGCCTATATGTAACTCAAGTTTTTTTGCTGAGTGTAATACTAATAGTTCCCCATTTCTGCCCTCTTGACAGGTAGAGAAGACGGAAATAGTTGTTTTGCAAGAGCAGGTGTGACTTTCTACAATAATTGCCAGCTAGTACACTTTTACTTCATTTGAAAGGAAGCTAATTTTGAAAGCATTTATTTTCAGGATTTTGAGAGAAAAGTCATTGAGCTACATGACAAGTATTTGGCATATGTAAATGAATGCTTTATGAACCATAATTTTTTTAATAAGGTCTGTATCTTGCAACAAATTCTTGATTCTTAACATTTTTCCGTGTTGCCTAGCCGCTTACTTTGTCTTGTTTACCTGGCACTCAAGGAGGCATTTCAGGTCTTCAGCAACAAGGGTGTTTTTCTTTTCTGATGATAACTTGTTGGAAGCTCAAGTGCAGAATTATTGGTCAGCTGTTGTGATAACTGCTTAATATTCTCTGCTTCGAAATGAACTTAGGTCACATGATTAAGTATAAATCTAGTTATTTGAAACTAATCTTAAGTATTTATATATATTATGTCGATCTATATGAAATTAAAAACAGTTAAACAAAAGGAAAAACGCAAGTTATGCTGTGGCCCTAGAGGTACGGTGTACCGAGGTGGCCCAACGTAAGTGCTGCCTAGTGCTTACGAATTTATATTTTGAATAGGTATGGAATTCGGCCTGAGGGCCAAGTACTTCGTAAGGGGAAGGAGAAAACCATAAATACCATTCCCACTACAAGTATAAGGAATACAAATCCACCAAATCTTCACTATCAGCACTAGATCACGGATATTAAAGTTGCTAATCTTTTGTCTTGTTGTTTGTTCTTCTAGATACCTTTGCTTTTACATTCATAAATGAATACCTAGCTAAGGGTATGCTCATTTCAACTAAAAGTTGTGCTGAACTTGATTTTGTATTTTTTTTTAGGTGAAAAAATAAAGCTTAAATTAGAACAACCAATTACACGTGTTTGGGATATTAAGTATCCATAGAATTAGAAAATAAGACATCTTCACATATTACAAGGGTCGCTACTAAACCGCATGGAGTTCCAAGAGGAACAAGAATTGAAGGAATTGTTTTGCTAGTTAGTTTGCAACTTGATTTGTTTAACGATGACTGGTGCAGGAGCAACATCCTCATTCCCTCGCATGTTGTCCCTACATTTCAAAATGATATTAAGTAGAAGGTCTTTGGTATTTGATTCCAAAATAATCCTCTTAATAGCAAATTAGCAATAAGTGAATCAGACTGGATGATGACTGTTATCCATTTGTTCATGTCAATGATTTTGAGGCTTTCTCTAATTGCCACCATATCATCATGTAGAACATTATGAGCTGAGCATTTCATTTGGAACCCTAGTTGTATGTTGTATTATTGCTTTGCAAAACACCAGCCATGCCCATGAACTTTGTAGCTTGATTGAAAGCTGCATTACAATTTGATTTACACATTAAAAGGGGGAGAGGGTTTCCAAGCAGCAGTGTTATTAGCTGATAGAAATTCCCAAACCAAAAAATAATTTTATTTTATCTATGTGGCGACGGGAATGTAGGTGTTATCAAATAATTATTTGTTTCTTCTCAGCCAAAGGTTCTAAATGCTACAAGCAAAGAGCATATTTCATGGGATATTACTAATGATGGTCTTGTTTTTTAGGTTAGTGGTTAAACAACCCTTCAAATTAACATCACAAAGGTTTCAAGAGTAGGAAAATTTCCCCAATGGTCGCTTAGCTGATGAAATCCCACAAATGTATAAAGAGTTTTCAGAGGTCAAGAGACAAGTAAGAGACAGTGGGCTCACAGGGATACCTTCTTTGGGAGAGGGTGGCCATGCGTGAATGTTTGGGTACACGTAAATCTATCTTTCCCAGATGAAATTGAATTTTTGGGAAGGTGGGAATTTTCCAAATCCATTTTGAATCCTCATCATTATGAGAAGAGCAAGTGCAAGAATCGTAATCTTAGAGACAACACATTCCCTTTGTCAGCAAAGAAGCAACATGGAAGATTTGGAGAGGAGAAAGAGGATGCACGGATAACTAATACCAAATCATTTAAGGCAACAAGAAAGAAAAAAGACGAGCCATCAAGATTTGAAACACCATTTAACACAAATTCAATAACAGTGAGTTTCCTCATAAAGGATGAGAGGCCTCCAAATGAAGTTTCTAAGGGCTTCCCTGACCAGTATGTTGTCGTGCCAGAATAAGGTGCAATTGCTGGAACCCAACCCCCAAATATTGCTGTCCTTGAAAGGATTCTTACCCGTCCCAATATCTTTCCACAAACGGGATCTATTGTGAAAGGAAAGTAAATCATTCATACCAAAAATATACTTGGTTTTGATAACTTTAGAGGCAAGGCTGTCATGATTATTAGTGATTTTACAACAAAGTTTGGTCATATAAATTTTGTTCATTTGGTAGTTACTTTTTATGCCCAAGCCCCCATTGATTTTGGGTGAGAACACCATCTCAATGGAATCAAGGTGAATTTTTTTCTATCACAATAACCCCAAAGAAAATTTATGACGGTTTTATTAAGTTTATAGAGAATGGAGGTAGGGAAGTGGGTGCATTGCATGAAGTGATGGCATTGAGCATAGCATTAATCAAACAGACCCTACCATCTTTGCTCAAGTTATTAGCTTTCCAATTACTGAATTTCGCTTTCACTTTGCTAACAACAAGTTGCACTTCCCTCATGGTTAGTCTTTTTGTGGTAAGGGGAAGACCGGGGCGAGTGTGAGTCTTATGATTGGTATGACCCATTATCATCCCTTGTGGATCGATAATGGCATGTTGACAATCAAAATAGGACTGACCTTGGATGTCATAAGTATCACAATAGCCCACATGAGTATGGGGTTTGTGGAACCCTTGGCCTAGAGAAGACCCTGCTTGCACCTGTTCGAACTTTTGGGCAAGATCATCCATCTTGCTTCAAAGAAGTGCATATTGTTGGGTATAACCGACTAACCATTAGAGACCCACTTAAATGGTAACTTTTTGCAATTTAGGAGCTAATTTCATCGACTTAGGGTTGACTTTTTGCAATTTAGTGTATTTTAATACTCCACCTGTTTCAGTATGACTATCGTACTTTCTATGTTGGGATGTTTCAAATTGACTGTATTCAATCTTCATTATCGCTTTTTGATTTAATTGACACCTACACTATACTCTAATTCCATTGCTCCTTTTGAATCTTCTCAATATTTGTGCAAATTCAAGGAAGACAGTCAGAAGGAGTAAAACTAAACTGTTAAAAGTCATCCTAAGTTCCTAGAAGTAGCTACTAAATTGGGAAAAATAACCCATGTATTAGGTCGTCTAACGGTTAGACGGTTTCACAATAGTGTTAGCTCTTTAAGAAGAGTCATGGTGTCGACTTAAGCTTTTCATAGATGTCACTTTAAATGATTCCCCTCATCTTCCACACCCTATTAAGTTAGAACTCCATGTCATGCACATATTATACTGATTTCTTCATTTTTTTAAAAAATTTCCACCTCAACAAAGAGACGAGCATAGTTGACCCCATTCTTCTTGTGAGAGACTCTTTGGTGAACTTTAAATAATAAGCCCAATGACACTCCCAATCTTGCTTAAGACCTCAGAGCTCCAAAAGAGACTCTAGCCCTACCAACAGCAACGCCTATCCAATCTTCCCTATACAGCTTGGAACTCCATGTACGCGAGCAAGATAAGAGGATAAATTATGGAACCGAGGATAAGATAGACGGGTGATGAAGTCAAAAGAAGCTCGTGAGGTTAATGCTTGGGAATTCTTTGTTGATTAGAATGTCGGTGCTCTCGAGGGTCTGATACGAAAATGAGAGGCATTTTTTAGTTCCTTTTTGCTTAAAATATAGCAAGGAGAAGCGTGGATGTGATTAAGGGTCCATACTATAGTAGAGATGATGCATTGAACCAGGTTATGCTTTCGTTGAGTCGCTAATAAATACCTCTATAAGAGACTCCTTAAGAAGACTAGATCATACTCTACTACTCATTAACCCTACCTAAATACTATGGGTAATATGGTGGTTGGTAGTGATGGAAACCTATTACGGAAAAAATTACTGAAAGCAAGCCTAAGCAAACCATACAAAATGAAAGGACCCTGTAATTCTTCCCAAGAAGGAAACAATTGAACATGCACAATCTATACGAGACGCGAAATCTTCAATGGTTCAAATTCAAGATCTCCGAAGCACGGAAATGCTTAGCAGGTGGCGTTTCCCGTCCCTGAAACGTTTTGGGGGACGGAAATGCCTAAGAAAAGCGGTCAAAACGTTTCGTCTCATGCTTGAAATGTTCCAGAAGATTATGGATGTCTCCAAAATGCGTTAGAAACATCCTAGAGGGTTGCCCAGATGGCATTTTCAGGTACTTTTTTAGAAAAAAAATAATGAAAAGACATCTCTCTGTGCCCTCTCTCTCTAGTCTCCAGCGTTGGTCGTTTCTGGAGCGCAGCTCGTGACTCTGGTGAGTGGGTCGGCCCCACTGTGCTCGTTTGTCGAGAGGGTCATGTCTCACAATTTGTTTGTGACAAGCTTCGGTAGGTGGAACTTCATTTCTCCGCCGACCTTCATTCTTTTCCGGCAAGATTTTGCCTTTCTTCGGTGAGCGTGGCTAGCTGGTTATTCTCTTTGGTGAAATTCTCTCTACCGGTCTTTTCCCTCTCTATTTGTGGCTATTTTGATTGTGTTTAGATTTGTTAGTGTGGTGTTGTGGACTTGTTGTGGTGTGGGGTTATAACTGAATTTTGGTGGCTGATTGATTATTGTTATTATTTGTTTGGGTTATTTTGTTGAAATTGGTTGATTTATTAATGGATGCTAATGATGACTCATGTCCAAATATTAGTAGTAGTAGGAGTGTCATCTATGGCGGATAGTGATAAAGGACCATTGTGGCAATATGTGACTAAGGTTTCCAAATCATCAAAGGGGAGAGGTACATGGAAATTTATTTGCAACTATTGTCAAATTGAAAAACAAGGGAATTATTCTAGGGTAAATGCTCACTTGCTTTAAATTCCTCAAGAAGGAATTGCAATTTGTAAAAGAAAGTGGATCCTAATGAATTGCTTGAAATGAGAAGAATGGAGGATGAATATGAAAGAAGGTCACTAAATGCTCAACCTAAAAATGTTCCTTTGGCTTGTGGTTCTAAATCAACGGATAAGAAAAGAAAAGATAACATGTCTTAATTGTCTCATATTACTAGAGCATTTAATGTGGATACTAGAACACAAATGGATCAAATGATTGATCGGATGTTTTATATTGAGGTTTACTATTTAATCTTGCTAGAAACCTTTATCATATGATATGAGTTCTTACACTTTTGCTGCTTGCCACAATATGGATGGCTATATTCCTCCTAGATACAACAAGTTGAGAACCACATTGCTCCAACAAGAAAAGGCAAATATGGAGAGGTTGTTAGAGACAATCAAGCAAACATGCTTGTAGAAAGGTATAACAATTGTTACCGATGGGTTGAGTGATCCACAAATAAGGCCTATAGTTAACTTTATGGCAACTTTTGGAAATGGCCCAATGTTTCTTAGAGCTGTGAATTGCTTTGGTGAATAAAAAGATACACGTTTCATTGCGGACTTGATGAAAAAAGTGATTGATAATGTAGGTTACCAAAATGTGGTTCAAATCATAACTGACAATGCGGCAAATTGCAAGTGGGCGGGAGAGTTAATTGAAGGGATCTACCCTCATATTTATTGGACACCGTGTGCTGTCCATACACTTAACCTTGCTTTGAAAAATATTTGCGCCGCTAAGAATGTGGAGGTGAATGCATATGTGTATGCTGAGTGTCATTGGATCACTGTGATTCATGAAGATGCCATTCAAATTAAGAACTACATCATGAACCACGACATGCGGTTGTCGATGTACAACAATAAGTTGCTTTCAGTTGCCGGCAAACGCTTTGCTTCGATTGTTATATTGCTCAAAAGGATTAAACTTATTAGGCGTGAATTAGAGGAAATGGTCATGAGTGAGGAGTGGATAACTTATCGAGAGGATGACCAAGCCAGGGCAAAGTTCATGAGGTAGAAAGTGCTAAGTGAAGAATGGTGGGATAATTTGACATACATCATTCGTTTTACGGCACCATTCTATGAGATGATTAGAGTTTGTGACAATGATAAACCATGCCTCCATTTAGTTTATGAGATGTGGAATTCCATGGTTGAGAACGTGAAGGTCGAAATCTACAATCATGAATTAAAAGCTCTTACCGATGATAGTTCTTTCTATGATAAGGTGTACAACATTCTTATTGCTCGTTGGAGCAAAAGTAACACACCTCAAGCTTCATTGTCTAGCTCACTCATTTAACCTAAGGTATCTTTTTTTTTTTTTTTGTAATAATAGAAGATTTTATTACCAAACAAAAAGGAAAATAAGAACACATTACAAAGAAAAATGGAGCATATAAGTGATGAGGCACCTTCTCGGAAGGGTACCCATACACAAATACACGAGGTCTTAATGCCTTAGGATGTTCAAAGCTTTAACCAATTGCAAATCTTTATATTTGACCTTGCAAGGATTAAAACAACTGAATTTAAGCCTTAAACAACTTCTAGCGATCTCAACAACTTGAGGAGGGCAAGCATAAAGTTGTAGCTGAATTTTGTGAGAGAGCCTCCTTTGCAGCTTCAGTTCTCATTTGTATATCACCAAACTGATCTCTATTGAGATTCTTGAGAGCTCTTTGCAAAATCAATAGCTTCCTCTACACACAATACATTCTACAGCCCCTAATCCTGGTACCCCACACATGAGACACCAACTACATGAAATTAGGAGCTTGTATCCACATATCAAAGAATCTGAAAGGTATTTTATCTTTCCTAGGAAACTGAAAGAATTGAATAACCAAAGGAGTATGATCAGACAGTTCCTCAAGTATAGAGATAGTTACATAATCCAGAAATTCATCAATCTAGGCTTCAATGATAAAAGCCCAGTTCAGTTTTGACCAAATGTGCTCACTGCCTATCACCCGCATCTCTTGAAGCTTGCATTGAGTGATACACTCTTGAAAATCTCTAGTTTCAGCAAAGAAACCCTTTGTCCCCCAATTCTATCAAAAGCTTGAAGAATTTATTAAAATCCCCAAGAAGAATCCATGGTTCATTCATGGAACCAGACATAGAACCTTTTCAATCTTCAATATCATTGTAACCATAGATAAAGGAGGCATAGAACACCTTCCTAGTGGCAATATGAGTTACTCTGTAGTAAATGACTTGAGCATGAGAAGCTAGAATGGCAATTTCAAAAATGGTGGGAGACCAAACAACCAAAATTCTACCTATGGGATCTTCATTAAGGTTGTTAACACAGTACCAACCCGAGGTATCTTATTCTTCCTCAATTTCACAATTATAATTTAATAACACCTATCTTAATTCTAAAGCTTAAATTATTATTTCTATGGTGAAGGTTCTATAGTGATGGATGGCTTGCCGAGGGTCCTAATAGAAGAGCACCTCATAGAGATCTAGAAGTCTCGGCAGAAAGGATGAAATGCTTTCGAAGGCTCTATCCCAATGATGAGGATCATGATACTATCTTATATGAGTGTGCCAACTTTTCACTTAAGATCGGGCCTTTTGAAGATCTTACTTCTCTTACAAAGAGAAGCTCGGTGGATCCTAAGAGTTGGTAGGCTAACCTTGGTGCTCAAATACCATTGCTCCAAGCATTAGCATTTAAAGTGCTTGGACAACCTACTTCCTTGTCTTGTGCGGGGCGTAATTGGAGCACAAAATCTTTTATCCACTCAATTAGAAGGAATAAATTAACTCCTAAGCGTGCCGAAGATTTGGTTTTCATTCACAACAACCTTCGTCCTTTATCAAGAAATATCAATAAATACCATGATGAGAAGACTAAGATGTAGGATGTTGGTGGAGACGACTTTGTTACTTTGGAGGATACGGGGTCCTTGGAGTTTGCAGATCGTTCACTTGATGAGCTCGAATTGAAGAGTGTTTTTTTCTCTGAAAATGCCAACTAGGAGGATTGTCGTTTATTTCTATGGATGTTGTATGACTATTTATTGGATATTTGGTTGATTATGTATGAACTAAGTACTTAAGTTGTGACATTTAACTGTTTATCTATTATTTTCTACGTTTTGTTTAATTTTTATCTTATTTTTTAAAAATTCGCTGTTTTCACGCCATATCCGTTTCTTGCATTTTGGCTTTTATGTCCCCGTCCCCGTCCTCATCCCCGTGCAACACTCCAAACTAGTAAAGTGAAGTGAAGTTACTATTACGAGAAATTCTTTTTATATACTTACGAAGGAGCATGAGATGAAACCCAATGAGATGGACAATTTAGGGAGGTAGAGGGAAGTCTCTTCTTTGTATGTGGAGGCAAAAAAATTTAAAAAAATAAAAAGAAAAGAAAATCTTCTTTATAACGGTGAATTATGATCTATGAGTAGTGTAGTTGCCTACATTAATGTCCTCGATTGTTCATCTAGCCGCTCAAATTATAAGCTAGTGGACAACACCAATCTCTAATATTTCTTACTTTTTAATGATAGAATTAAGGGTGGAGTGAGAAGGACTTGAATGAAATTGAATTCAAGGAGGTATACCGGGTGAGAGGATGGCCACAACTCCATTGGATGCCTATCAATGAATAATAGTTTGAATGAAGATTCTCCCATAATGTGATTGTGATCCCACATTCTTCAAGTTTCCTAGGAATATGTAAATAGTAGAGAGATCAAGGAATATGTGATGCTTTCGAGGAAGACAATGGTAATCGGATACAAATACAAGCCTTATTGCACTCCTCGAATAAGCAAGCTATTGGACAGGAAAGCTTCTATGAAGAGTCAGGCATCTTGGGCACTAAATTTCAGAAAATGCGCTCAAGGGGATAATTGATTATGATCAATTGGTGAGATAAGTAAGCTAGTCCTTGCACAAGTCCATTCAACCAATCACGATTCTCCTCCCTGGTGGATATGGTAGTGGATTCATTTATAACATGCTTCGTACTCGGTTCAGACATATATAAATGGAGTGAATGATCACACATGATTCGGCTATATAATCCTCCGCTAGTAATGAGAGGAGAATCAGAGCTTTAGACATTTGTGTATTGGGTCATACTACCACCAATTTCATGCTACATAGGAAATGGATACGGGAGACAAGGAGATCTCCCCGTGAGTGGTTACAAGCTCTATCTAACTTTGTAAGTTAGTCATGTTTGATTTGGGACTTAAGCAAAGGGAAATGATGTATGAGTTTTCGTCATTGTATTACAAATTTTGATTATCATTATTTATAGCCTTGGGAAGACTTGTAGATTTGAGACTCTTCTTTCTTTTCTTTAACCACAATCTATATAAGTGAAGCAACTTCTTATGGTCAGTTGACGAGACGAGAAAGTAGGACATCGAACAACTATAAATGGATAGATAGACTCAATCGATGTCATCTATGATTATGTCAGCTGGAGAAATTAAGAGGATAGTGAGATCTTCATTGGCCTAGGAATGGGTCTATAGTTATTGGAGGGGGGAGATTTGCCTGATATAGCAAAATAGGGCGAGCTTGATCTCTAGTGGATCATATAAATTCACTCATTATTCTAGCTATTATTGTGCATATATTTGAACCATGTCAGGGTTTGCACGGTCCATTGCAGGAGTAAGTTTATGAGCTACATTTGCTGGATTTGGTTGTTCACCAGCATCAAAGTTCGGGCTAAATTGCCAAACAATTAAAGACGAGGAAGTTTGATGATCTTTACGATCGATTTACTTCCTGGTGATAGGTCATCTCCCCTTTCCCATTGGACATATACACGTTAGCAAAGGTTGTTATTGTGTGTCTGTAGAGATAACAACTTAATTCTCGCATATTATTTTACTTTCTTGTTGATAGAGTTTTATTATGAGATTTACTTTTGTAATCCCCTCGTTGCACATATCGTTCCCTCGAGGATCTCCTGTACTTTTCTCATTGTTATAGTGAATTTGTATTCATCGTCGTTGTAATCACACACACACACACACACACACACAATTGCGGGCGCATACGCACACACGCACATAAAAATGCAAGTATTTGTGGCTCACACAAATATACACATATATGAATTCACAAAATGCAAGTATTTACTGCTTTGAATTGGCAAACCACTTTATGTGTTTATTTATAGGATATCTCGTGTTACAAAGGCTATCAAGCTAGCAGCAACTTTGGGAAGATGCTGTGATGATCTTAATTGAAGCAATACATGCTCAAGTCTTCAAATAAGGGAATGTGATTATTTTTAATTTTGCTCACTATGTCATGTAACTTTTGAAATGTCAAATTGAATGCGAGTTTTACCGATCACTTAATTTCTTTCTTTTATCCGGAGAACTGTAATATATAACTAAATCAATTTCACATAAAAAGAGAGAAAAACTCTTGGTATTGGGATTCTACTAATGTATTTGATCTCGATTGATCAACAATGGAGAGCTCATTTCTAGTGACGACAAAGGCAGAGAGAAGAGGCGGTGGTGACATATCTTCTTTTTCTTTTTCTTCATCTTTATATAATACAGGACATGATAGATTTGATATGGATAATCAAACGAACAAGAAGGATAACTAACTACGAATCAAAGCACAAGTTACCTTAAATCCAAGTTCAAAGTTGACCATGCAAGTTTACCTTGTACGAAGTAGCTAAGTTATGTTATTTGGCTTTTATTTTGTTTTCCACATCAGCTAGTTACTTCCTCCGTTTCAAGTTTTTATCTTGTCGTTTGTTTTTCTGAGATCAAACATTATAAACTTTGACCATTAAATTATGAAAAGTTACAAAATAATATTTTTAGATTCTTTATAACTAGCACTTCCAAAATATCAAATTTTTATACTAATTTTTATAGTCATAGAATTGTAGTTATCTATGGTCAAAGCGTCCTCTCGTACACCACGGAAAATTCAAAGACAAGATAAAATATAAATGGAGGAAGTAGTTAGAATTAGTTAGTCCTTTAATCAGTTTGTTAGCATTGTAATAACAACCCACTCTGGGTTGATAGTTACATATATAAGCTGTATTCTAGCCTTTCTACAGAATAGATTGAATGAATGAGAATTCTCTCAAGCCAAGAGCTCATCCTGCACACAGTTCATCTTCTCTCTTCTTTCTCTTTCTTAAATTGAGCTTTGCACTTCACGATATAGTGATTTTATCGTGGTATCATAGCTTAATCTGCTTTGAATGTCTTAATCTTTTGTTAATTTCTTTGCTTGATCGATTGCATTGCCGTCTCCGATCGATCCAGCTTATACACTTCTCAAATTTCTAAGATTTCAATTCCTTTTTGGAAATTTCCAACGGTACCCCTGAACTTTGGCCTAATGCCAGTGGTATCCACGCTTTTTCCAAAATGTCAATGGTATCCCAGTACTTTCCAAAAATTGATTTCCATATCCTAATCGCTGACAGAGGGCTAACTCCGTTAGTTTTGTTGTCCAACTTAATTATGTGGACCATTTTTCCCTTCTCTTTCATCTCTCTCATCTCCATTCCAAATTTCCAACCCCTCTATTTTCTCTTTCCTCCCCCATTCTATCTCCTCCTCCCCCATCCTCCCTATACTGCCTCAAACCCCACACTTGAAATGAAGGCATTTGACAACTTCAACACCCCTATTTTTTTTGTTTACCTTTTCCTTGAAATTCTACTTTCAATTAGTTTCAATTGGGTTAAGAAACTATAATCATTTTGTTGTTTGTGAATTGACGATTTTGGACTAAACTTTCATAGCTGTGCATCTTAATTTATTATTTTTTGGTGCAAATCTTAATTTATTGTTTATTTCGTTGTTTTACAAAGAGAATTTCTTGATGGAGTTGGATTGAATCATGGGAAAGTTTCCCTTTTGCAGAACAAGTTGGAACAAAGCAGGTGGTGTTGGGTTCTATAATCTTTGACACTTGAAGGCTAGCCTTTGACATGTCCATTAACTCCTCCCAAACCCACCACCACCAGTGGGCCACACCGAAAACATCTCGCCACTTTTTGCTCCTCCGGGAACCCCTGTCTTGACCACTTCTTCCACGTCATCCCCGGCACTCCCTTTGACTCCTTCAAAGACCGTCTCACCACCGCTTGGTCCCACGACCCCCTCACCACCCTCAAACCCATCTGCAATCTCAAAGGCGTTTGCGGCACTGACAAAAACGACTTCTATAAGGCAACATTTTGGCTCCACAATCAGCACCACCAGATCTTTGTAGCAATTGGCGAATACAAGAGATTACTGATCAGAATCGGTCTTGACATAGAGGGAGCTGAAAGAATCAGAGTTGACAAGGAGGAAATTGAAGATGTAGAAACACTTGATGAGATAGGAATCGAGTGCGCAACTAATCTTAGCAACACCCATAATCAGATCTGAATCTGATCATAGAGACCAACCCACTACCCTCTTTGCATTTTAATGGATGAGAGATAGTGAATGAGTGGAGTGAATAGACATATCGAAGATGAGAGAGGGGAGGGGTAATTTTGTCTTTTTACTATGGCATAACCTTTTAATTATTATCGAACTCCAACAAACTAACGGCAAAATAGCTCTGTTAGCTTGCAGTTTACGGAAAAGGTTAAATCCAAAGTTCAGGGGCACCGTAGGAAATTTTCGTTAAATTTTTTTTTTCGATCAATTGTTATCTATTCATCAATTGATCTAGCTTATGTCTTGAGATTAAGAGCATCTTTGATTCTTTTCTTACGCTTTCATCTTTTTACGCATTGGATCTTGTGAAATGTCCGATGTGAAATCATGATGGGTGAAACTCCTTCAATTGATATGAATGATCAGTTGTATCATCTTGGTGATACTTCAAGTAATTTCGGATTAGTCACTTAAAAGTTGAATGTATGGTGGGTGGAAGAGGTTGGCAAGAGGTATATTTGAGTGCGAAAAACAAAATGGATTTGTCAATGGATCTTGAGTGAACCTGAAGCCAATACTAATGCTTGAGAACAATGCAACAATTTGGTCATCTCATTGATTTTACACTCTGTAGAAGTTGAGATTGGTAGATGCATATTGTATTATCATATTGCATCAAACATTTAGTCTAAAGTTGAACAGAGGTATGCTCATTCTAATGCCCCCCGCAAGTACCATGTTCACAAGCACATTAGTTCAATTTTAAAAGGTACTAATGCTGACACTACTTATAACATTGCCTTGAAGACTTTGTGAGATGAATATATGTCAATGTTATCTTTGCCATCTTGTACTTGTTGGAGAATTTCCAATAAAGTGGGTTTGGATGACTCCTTAAAGGAGCATGCACAAAGCCCATGGACTGCCCGTGTATTGGGCTACAGCGATGACGCCGAAATCATGAATACACGGCCTATATACACGGACCGTGTATAGTTCATTTAGATCGTACGCGTGTATGCCTTGATTTAAGCTGCGGTATTGTCGAAATGTCGTGAGGTTACACGGCCTATACACGGACCGTGTATCTCCACCCCTAGACCGTGTATGGTCTTTTTCATACTCTTTCGCTTCCAAGTTTGGTTATTTGTTATGGGTAACGTATATAATCAAATTAACCGCCTTATGTCTCTACAGCTCACACATAGAGACTGATTTGGGTTGAAAAGACACGATGTTTATTTGTGTATCTCTTATAAGTGAAGAGGTGTATCCCTTTGTGAAGGGGTACACACCTCTTGGCCAAAAGGCATGAATTACTCTATAAATAGATGGCTTGCCTAGGCATTAGAGAGTAGATAATTCAGAGGATGAATTAAAAGGATTAATACATCTAAGAACACTCAAATCTCATGTCTTATCTCTGTCTTCTCCTTGGTAGTCTTAGGGCCATAGTGTCGTGAGTACAAAACGCCGCTATGTCGGTTTGCCTTGTTGTATCTCAAAATCCAATTTGGGCATCCCGCTTGTACAGGTATCAGGACAAATCGAGATTTTAGGACAACATCCATTCCAAAAGGATGTGCCTCAAGGCTAATGTTTGGTTCCATGATCAGTGTCCCGTAACTTTTCCCCAACAATCTAAAATCTCGATTTTTATGTGATCATGGTGGACACCAGACATTGAGAGAGAAGTCCAATTTTTCAACTTTGTCGTAATTATCATGGTAGCGTTTCACTATTTTAAAAAAAACTATCTAAAGCATCATATTTGACCATGGCAATTTACCAAGTTTAAGCGATTATGGGTTGTTGCGTATCGGAAATGACGATGAAGGGATACAAGGACAAATCCGATAGAATGAGATAAGTTGATCTTTTCTTGTTAATTACTCATATCCATGAGGTTTATGGTTCTGAATTGCAAGATGCAAATATCATGCATGCTGTTGATTATCTTTCATGATTATCATTTGTTTGTTATACCGATGTGTGCTTGCTATATTGTCAATGGAGTTATACCAAAGGTCGCCAATATATATTTATTTTATGTGAACCGTTAAGGTAGTTAATTATTTTGGTGAAATGAAGGCATGTTTTTATCTATTAGCACTTGATGGATGAGTAAATTACCATTTGTAATACTCGTCAATGAATGCTATGGTGGAAGTTAATGATGATTTCTAAGCAAGTGGGTTTATATCTGTTCACTTCTTGCGATTGTTTTACATGGCGATTAACTTCCATTGTCAAGAAATTTGACTATGTTGCATGGAAGTAATATTAAAAGGTGTTATGTTCACTTTGTGCTTTAGAGATCATATGATCATTACATATGATTGTTTAATTGTTCACATGGCTGTTATTATGGCAATTTTTATTGTGATCAATTTTTGACTCCATGTTTGTGAGTATATAATTTCTTGACATTTGCCACAATATCCATGATTATTATTATTATTATCCTTGTTGTTTATCTGAGGATGTTTATTCTTGGTGTTTAAATGTTCTCAATATGGTTTAAATTTTTATTGAGCGATGATAGCCAAGAATTATGTTTATTTTGGATATTCGACTAAGTTCATGTGATTAAACTTGAAATTTCATTTAATTATGAAATTTATTAAGTATTTATTTTCCTTTAAATATGGTTGTTGCATAAGAAGGACTTTATGCACGTGGTATATATTAAATATTTAGTGGAACATAATATGAATATTGTTTTAGAAAAGTTACACTCTTGACTTCGATTTAGAAGTTTGTATAAAGTTCATGTTATTTGAACTTGGAAGTTCTTGCAATAGAACTTGAATATTCATGTGAGTAAAGTTCGGAAGTTTGAACTTGGAAGTACCAGTATTTGTACTTGAAAATTCATACGATTAAACTTGAAAGTTAATTAGACCAATGATATGGTCAATGTATATTGGACATGATGTCAAACAAATTTGCTATTACATCACATAAGTATGTTTATGTACGAATATATGTATGTCATGAGACGACTATTTATGTGTGGTTATTATATCCATGTTATGGTGAGGGTTAATACACTGGTTGTCTTGTGGTAGAACAGTTTCCTACCATTGTATAGACTTGGGGTGTGTACACCATGGTGGAGGTTATAAACTACATAAATATTCATCTGAATTTGGCATGTGTATAGCAAAGGTATAATTGTTATTTAGACTGGTTTGTCTAAAGGGTCATATGTGAGATCCTTGAACACATGATACATAGGTATATATGTTTTGTGTTTGAAACATGTGATGTTGTTACGTTTGACATGACTTTGGTTTGTGAGGTCTACAATTCTTATTGAATGTCACTCAAAGAGAGTTGTAGTCTTTGTAACCATTTATTAATTAACTTTGAAAAGTCCGTGTGTGATTGACACTGATTTGGACTTGGAACATCAATACTATCTTGATGTGATTCACTTGTGAGTGAATGTATTCACTTGTTAGTGAATGAATTTGTTACCCTAATGTATAATGGACATGGTGGGGGTAATGTTTAATTGTCTTTTATTTATTTAGATCTAAATTGTTGTATGACTAGAGTCTAGATTGTATAGTATTTTTGTGTACAATGATATATATCAATGATGGCGGTTTGCCATGAGTGATGTGTAAGCCTATTAAAGTTACCAAGGATGGAACCTCTACTTAACACCCGTTGAGTACCAATGGGTCTTAAGTTCAAAGAGTCCAAGTACGTTCTTCTTGTAACTTGAAGCACTTATAATTGTTTCTTAATACATCCCAACGTTAAAGTGCTTGATTCCCATGAGAACAGGAGGTTGAGCCTTTTGCTCTTAATGAATCTTAAATGGGTGTGTATCCTATGGAATAGGAATCCATTTTAGTACATGCATGGGGTACTGATAAGATTCACCTAAGTGAGTTGGAGTGGTGCCGCTCCTAAGGGATCTATGTGCTTAGATCTCGAAGCATTCACTGAAAGATACAGACGCACGGCCAGTTCACTCGTCGGGTGTCTAAGAAAAACTAAGAAAAGAAGTTTGGATTCCATGTGTGACTTAGATTCAGTTTGACAAAGAGGATCGCTGGTTCAAAGCATAGCCTACCACGCCATCCAGCTCAATCACAGTCTTTGTTCGCTAAGTGGTGGTTCAATCCCAAGACACCTCCATAAGGCATGCGACTTCCAGAGATAAGGTTTATACTTGATTGGAAATGGTGGGGGATTGTTGGAGAATTTCCAATAAAGTGGATTTGGATGACTCCTTAAAGGAGCATGCACAAAGCCCATGGACTGCCTATGTATTGGGCTACAGCGATGACAACGAAATCATGAATACACAACCTATATACACGGACCGTGTATAGTTCATTTAGACCGTGTATGCCTTGATTTAAGCTGCGGTATTGTCGAAATGTCATGAGGTTACACGGGCCTATACACGGACCGTGTATCTCCACCCCTAGACCGTGTATGGTCTTTTTCGTACCGTTTCGCTTCTAAGTTTGGTTATTTTTTATGGGTAACGTATATAATCAAATTAACCCCCTTATGTCTCTATAGCTCACACATAAAGACTGATTTAGGTTGAAAAGACACAATGTTTATTTGTGTATCTCTCATAAGTGAAGAGGTGTATCCCTTGGTGAAGGGGTACACACCTCTTGGCTAAAAGGCATGAATTACTCTATAAATAGATGGCTTGCCTAGGCATTAGAGAGTAGATAATTCAGAGGATGAATTAAAAGGATTAATACATCCAAGAACACTCAAATCTCATGTCTTATCTGTGTCTTCTGCTTGGTAGTCTTAGGGCCATAGTGTCGTGAGTACAAAACGCCGCTATGGTGGTTTGCCTTGTTGTATCTTAAAATCCGATTTGGGCATCCCGCTTGTACAGGTATCGGGACAAATCGAGATTTTAGGACAACGTCCATTCTAAAAGGACGTGCCTCAAGGATAATGTTTGGTTCCATGATCAGTGTCCCGTAAGTTTTCCCCAACAGTGCTTGTGGGGCTGGTAATATGTTTTGGGGAGTTTTGCAAGAACAACAAGTGTTACAATTTCTTCTAGGTCTCAATGATGACTATAAACCTATAAGAGGAAACATTCTAATGTTAAATCCATCGCCTAGCTTATGTCAAGCATATAGAACGATTTTGCAAGAAGAAAAACAAAGGGAATGCAATAGTTCTTTTGGAATTAGAGTTGATTCTATTACTCTTGCCGGTCCATTTAAGAGAAATTTTACTAATAAACATGGTTTCCGGAACAATAGGATTTCTAATTTCAGAGAAAATTTGGGAATAATTCTAGTGAATTGATGAATGGTCAAGGTGTGGTTTATGGTTTTATGGGACCTGGGACTCGCTCGAAGAGGGCGAAGCTGTCCCCGCATTTCTACTCTTTTTGTAGGTCTTTTTGTTTTAAGGGGTTGTCATGACCTTGTTTGTCATGTTTTCGATTCAATTGCTTCGTTTTTTNAGCAATATGGAAACCATGAAGGTATCAAACACGAATATCTAGAGAGATACCATGATCGAGTCAATTTGCACCCTATTTCCGAATAGGATGTGACTTCGTATGCCCAAATGAGACCCATGGTTCGGGAATGTGAAATCTATTCAAATGGATAGAAAGCGGGTTTTACCATTTTTCTTGTATGAAAGCATGCAATATTTCAGGCCTTATTTGCATTTTCTAGGTGGTTTATCACGCATTATTCACCGAGAATTTCGTAAAGGTGATCACTTTGACGCCTTTATGGATAAATTTGATTGAATAAACCAAACCTATATAAAAGGCAAGTTCATGGGGATAATTGATGGATTAAAATCATGAATGATTAATCCACCAATAATTAAACCTTGAACTTTTATTAATGTTTTACATGCTTACTAAAGATGATAAATTAGATGACCATGCTTTGATTATGTGGGATTTAGCCGAGTGAGCATGAGATTTAATTCGTATGATATTAATTAATTTCACGAAGCACGAAAAATCAATTAAAATTAAAGAAATGCGAAGATGTAACCCTTCGTAATCGCCATCGGGATGACTACCTTGGTTCGAAACCTCCTTGTGCGGATTACCTCAAGTTTAAGACCCCAAGTCGACGGCGGTTTTGGGTTAGGATTGTTGTGAATGCTTGTGAGTGGCTGATCTTGTGGTGGTGGTGGAAAAAGTAGGATTTTTGTGGTGCTAGGGGATGTTTTGTGTAGTTTTTTTTTTTTTTTAAGAAGATCACTCTAAGCACTTTGGGTTAGTGCTAAGAGCTCTCTAATTGCATTGCTAATTCTCTCTCTTATGGTTGAATTCTCTCAATATATTCACCCTTTTTCGAGATTGAGATCTCAATTGGCCACACTTTGGAAGAAGGGCAGAGGACATATTTATAAAGGCCAAAACTCCGGAAATAAATGAGTTACAACTATTCCCAGAGGCCAAATAAATTCGCGTCGGTTTGGCGGCGGTGGGATCGGTCTGGCAGTTGGCGCACCGCTAGACCGGCCAACCTCACTGGTGACGCGGCGGGCCCACCGCTAGAACTCCCACCGTTCCGGCGGTTGGCGAAGTCAATGATACGGCAGAGTTCCGATTTGCAGAGACTGATTGTAAAGGGTACTTGTTTTTCCTAATCTGGTATGTACCCGTGGGTCAGGGTCCATTTCTCATTTTCATGGGTTACTCCATGCTCGGTGTTGTGCTGAAATCTTTAAATGCCCATAACTTTTGATCCAAAGCTCCGATTGAGGATCCGTTTGAAATTTTCAAAATCTTTAGAGCACAGGCTATTTTGTGAGGACAATAGTTTTGGGGTATGTCTACTTGGGGTCTTTTTCTTGTGGGAGGTTTGTTGTCTCCAAGCATGCCATTGTATTCGTCATTGGGTGGTGGAGCACTCAGGAGACACCAGGTGGGGTGTCTATAGGTTTATGTAGCACCTAATGGTAGGAGGTTTAGGATTTATTGTGATCATTGCAAAGTGTTTGGTCATATTATGGATCGTTGCTTCGAGATTCATGGTTTTTCTAAGGACAAAGGGAAAAGAATTGTTAAATGAGTGGAAACTGAAGATACGGAACATGGTATGCAGTCTAGTACGTAAGTGTCTTTGAATAACACTGAAGTTGTATATGAAGACTTTTCTAGCTTGCTAACCCAGGAGCAGTATAATCATGTTGTTTATTTTCTCAGTCAACATTCATTGCAGAATAGCACTTCTCAGATCAATCTAGGAACTTCTTCAGCTTTTTTACAGATACTTGTCTTTTATCTTCTAGTGCTAATCTGAAATGGATCTTGGATAGTGGGGACAAACCACATCACACCACATCTTAATCTTTTCACCACCTTCAAACCTATTACCAAACCTTGCTTTACTACAATGCAAATGTTCATATAACTAAAGTTGAGCATGTAGGAAGTGTTGTTTTGAATTGCATATCCTTCATCATGTTCTTCTTGTGCCTAATTTTCAATTCAATCTATTATTTGTTCATGTACTTGTGAATCAGTATTCTTGTACTTTATTAAGTCTCAATGCATGCTCCAGGTGCCTACAATGAAGCAGCCTCAAGTCCTTGGTGAGGAGCAAGGTGGACTGTACTTTGTTGATATGCCAACTCAATTCTCTACTACCTCTGGTGATTTCTATGATGGTTCTGTTGTAGCTTCTTTAACACCTCATCTTTCTTTTACAGCTTATTCTAATACTCAATTGTGGCATTGTAGATTTGGCCACTTGCCTTTTGATAGAATAAAGTGTATGGATTCAATTTCTTGTATTGATCAATATGAGGCCATATGTGATGTTTGTCCCAAATCTAGATTGCATAGACGATAATTTCCTTTGAGTAGTATCAAAACTTCTGCTATATTGAGTTGCTTCATGTTGAGTTGTGAGGACTTTACACCTCCCACTACTTACAATGGTTTCAATTAATTCTTCACCATTGTGGATTATTTTTCTAGAGCCACATGGACTCATCTTATAGCGACAAAAAGTGAAGCCTTCCCCATTCTGAGTTCTTTTATAACTATGTGAAAAGCAATTCTCTACTACAGTCAAGGTCATAAGGTTTGATAATGGCCTAGAATTTAAGGATAACCAAGCTAATACCTTCTTTTCTTGCAGAGGAATCATCCACCAAACTACTTGCAATGGCACACCTCAACAAAATGGGGTAGTTGAGACAAAACAAAAACATCTATTTTTTTTTTTTTTGAACAAAGATAAAATATAGTAATAAACAAACTCCATACGACATCTACAAATGAGATTGAATTCAACAAAGCAAAGACCTAAAATACTCGAATATTTTCGTAAAGAAAAGCTATCTAGCACTTGAGATAGGACGATTTCGAACATCTTCCTATACAACCTTTTTGCAGAAGACCCTGCTAGAGCTTTGATGAATGTCTAGACCTGATATTATAGACCACCTCTTGGACTTGACGATCCATCAAAGTACCCTACGACCGAAGAAACTAAAGACAAACAATATTCTCAAAAAGTGAGCGACAACCAGACCCAGTTAATGGGATAAACTAACTCTGACAAAAGGAGAATTTATTCGATAACAATAGACTAACAAACTAATTAAAAAATGGAAAAAAAATGGGATTGGGGCTTACCATCAGCATTAAATCACTGAGGGCAGCCCCTAATACTTAAAAGTAGGGTTAGGGTTTTTTGGAGATAGGGAGGAAAAGAGATGAGACGGAAAAAAAAAACATCTACTTGAAGCTGCTAGAGCTTTGTTATTTCAAGCTAACCATCCTGTTACATATTGGGATGAGTGTATTCTTACAGCATCCTATTTAATTAATAAGTTTCCCCTGACTTCCATTCAACAATAAAACACCACATGAAATCCTTTACCAATAGCCTTTAACATATGACCATTTGAGAGCCTTTGGGTGTCTATGCTATGCATCTACATTGAAACATTATTATTCGAGACCGAAATACAAACCTCAAGCCACTCCATGTGCATGTTTTCATCGGTTATCCATTTGGTAAGAAAGCATACAAGCTTCTTGATCTTGAGACTGAAAAATAGTGTACAGCAGAGATGTTATTTTCCATAGACTCATTTCCCTTTTCATTAACTTCCTCCCTTAGATTCTCATGTTCCATTTCCTGTCCCTCACTTTGACACTGGTCCTATTTTTCTTCCTTCCACCACCATATTACAAACAGGTCAACCTAATAATTCTTCTTCTCTTTTTCAACCTTCCTCTTCTTTTCATTCTACTGCTCCTGATAATCATTATGCCCCTTCCACATCTCAATCTTCTCACCACAATATTTTTGTTCCTACTATCATAGAACCTAGAAGATCTACCAGGGTGCATGTACCTCCCTCATATTTGAAAAATTGTGTGTGTAAGACTTCTCATGCTTATAATTCTTCATTTTCTTTGCCTACTTCTCATGCTCATAGTTCTCATTCTTCTTTGTCTAAACATTGGTGTACCATGTTAGTTTTTTTTCTCTTCCTCCTATCCATCAAGCTCATATTTTTATGGAAAATGAGAAATTGCATTTCACCAAATGGCATTATGTACAGTGGAGTGGTTGACAAAACTATTGCCCCCAAACAAACAAACTAAATGCATCAATTATCAGTGTAGTCACTAGGCCACCTTCTAGGAAGGGTTCCTAGTAACCTAATCATCACATAATAAGCATAAAGCAACTACAAACCATCAAGATAACTATGCCACCCATACATTTCTCCTCTAAGACATACAAGATATTTAATCTCCCTAATAATCAGTATAGCAGGTTTGGATTTAGCATTAAATCTCCTAGCGTTCCTTTCTTGCCACAAAAGGTAAACAACAGCTGCAAGGGCACATGGGATGATTGTAGCTCTGATGCTTCTGCTTTTCAATGCATTGCAAGCTTACTAGATCTCTCCACACCAAGGCTGACATTGCCTTGTTAAGTGTGGAGACTGTAAAAGTGAGGAAAGAATTACTATTCAATTTAATTGGTTTTTCCCTTGTTAATTGCTTCAGTTAGGATTCTCTTTGGATGTTATCTTATGTGGTTAAGATGGGTTATCAAAGAGATGTTATTGTGTACTAACTACATGTAACTCCCCACCATAAGTATGTGTAACTCACCACCATAAGTATACGTAACCTCCCCATTGATGCTCTATAAATAGAGTATCTTATGTTCATGTGTATGGTGTGGACTTATGGGTGGTCTTCCCATAAGTCAACAAATATGAGGACGGTGTAGCATAGTTTGAGAACTAGAAGAGAGAGCTAGTAAGGTAGGATGCTTGGGGCCATGTAACCTCATGGGTGAGCTTGGGGTTTGTCCAATTCACCGTTTCACAAGATGGGTCTTGTGCGGGAAACACATAGTGAGATAAACTTGAGTTAGATAGGGTGTGAGGCTATCTTGGTTTACTCCTCGGTATCTGTTGAAACATGTGTTGTTATATTGCTATAGTTGATAGTGATACGTTTGGATCCCGTGGTTTTCTCCCGGGTTCCACGTAAAAAAATTCTCTTGTGTCATTTATTGTTCTTGGTTGTTTTAACGAATATTATTTCCACCGAAAATTGCTTCCGCGCGCAAATTGCTAACATGCCTTTGTATCTGCAACCAACTAGCCACTTCTTGCCATACCTGAGCAGAGTATGAGCAAGCAAAAAATAAATGATCATGATCTTCTACATAGTTTTGCTGACATAGTGTACAGGTCTATTGTAAATGAACACCAAAATGACTCAGTCTATCCACTGTAGGCAATCTGTATTGAAGCGTAAGCCATAGATGTATCTTGTGTCTGGGGTAGACTGTATGGGATAGTTGGACATGTTTCCAAGGTGGCCTAGAGTGTGCAGGAAGCATGCTAAAGTAGATTTTCTTGATGGTATGATGCTGAGTGAGTCGCAATCCTTGTAGATACTTCATAGCCTCAATAATCTTCTTAACAAGCCAAGTTGCTTGCCTTGGCACTTCCATACTCCCCAAATATGCTTTTGAGATAGTAGCTATGGATCCATCTGATGTATAAGCTATCTTTTTTCGAGCTAAGTGCCCAAAATAGCTTAGATATAGCAACTCTGTTACGAATAACCAAGTTAAGAATGTTTAATAGGGGTGCAGACCTTGTCCCATGCTATAAGTGCTCTTTTTGATGTTTGAGCATTTCCAGTCCATAAATATGTTCTGCAGAGTGCCTCTATTGCTTGGACAACCTTTTTTTGCAAGAGGAAATTTTGGCTCCATTAAGTCTGTAGACTAAACACGATACTTTTTATTAACTACAATCTGCCCCCATAAGATAATAACGTGCCTGTCTAGCTACTGATCCTTCGCATGATCTTATCAATCAATGGCTTGTACTCAAGTATCCTCAGTTTCTTTGTTGAGAGAGGTACTCCCAAGTACCTAAAAGGCATAACAGCTTCAGAGAATTGAAGAAAATGTAAGATGTGCTGCTTTGTCTGCTCTGAGAGCCCACCAAAATAGACTGCACTTTTATGTGCATTTGCTTGTAACCCTGAGACATAACAGAAATGATGGAACACATTAAATAAATCTGTATGAAGCCAAGGTCACCTCTATTGAATAATAGTAGATCATCAGCAAAACTCACATGAGTAATACCAAGGTTAGAGCATTTTGGATGGAAGTTAAAATTAGGGTTGTACTGCAATCTTTTCATGCTTCTATTTATATACTCCAAGTACAAATAATATGGTGACATTGGATCACCTTGGCGAAAGCCTTTCTTTGCTTGGAAGGCTGGTATTAGACCTCCATTCACAAAAATCACATAAGTCCCGGTTGTGAGACATTCCATGATCCATTGCACAAACTTAATTATAAGGAAAACCAAACTCAATGGGCACCTGTTGGAGGAATGGCCACTCAAGTAAGTCATAAGCCTTTTGAAGATTCATCTTCATCATGCATCTAGGGTAGATATCCTTCCTTGTATAGCCATTTACAAGTTCATACCCAAGGATTACATTATCAAGTATGCTTCTATCATTAATGAAAGCTGATTAAGCCATCCCCACTAATTCATTGATTACCTCCTTGATTCTGTTTGTCAAGACCTTAGAGATGATCTTGTAAAAGGTTGTGCAACAAGCTATAGGCCGGAAATCTTTGACATAGGTTTGGACAATGCACTTTAGGAATCAGAGTGATTGTAGATACATTCATTGCTTTAAGCAGCTTGCCATTAGTAAAGAATTCATTAACAGATTTGATAATATCAACTTCAATGATTTGCCAAGTTGCTTTATAGAACTCAATTAGGAATCCATCAATACCAAGGGATTTGTCTGCTGAAAGGTCAAAAACAGTCCTCTTAATCTCTGCTGCAATGACCTCTCTGCATAGCTGTTGTTGTTGCTGAATAGAAAGACAATGTCCCTCTCTGATTGTAGTCACATCAATCATATGAAGGCTTTGCTGATAAGTACCCACAAGACCCTTATAGAAGGAGATTATTTCTTCTTGTATTGCAACAGCATCAGTGAGTTTATGGCCAGCAATATCATATAACATTTGGATGTGATTTTGTGCCTTCCTAGCCTTGATCTCTACAAAGAAATATTTTATACTGGAGTCACCAACTTTCAGCCACCAGGCTTTATACTTTTGCCTCAAAATATGTTCCTCAATGGTCTTCCATTTCTAAAGCTGTATCGAGTTCTCTTTCTCATGCTGAATCAATGTATCATTGTAAGGATCAAGTTGCATACAAGCTTGGATGTTCTGTAGGCTGTCCTTGAGTTCCATGATAGTCTGAGATGCTTTCAGGTGATCTTTTGTTAAACTCCTGAGAGCTTGTTTAACTTGTTTCAACTTCTCGTGCACCTGATAGATAGCATACCCCCTAAGAGGTTCTGCCCATGCCTGTTGAACAATACTCAAGAAAGAAGAGTGGTGAGTGAGTACATTAAGAAATCAATTTGGTCTCTTAGCAAATAAATCGTGGATATTTGTAGAGATAACCAGAGGTGTATGATCTGAAAAGTGGGGTTGAGCAAATTCTGTAGTTAACTCTCCATACTATTTTATCTATTCAGTGTTACCCAAAGACCAATCAAGCTAGTTATAAATTCTGGTGGCCACATCTTGTTTATTACACCAGGACTTATCCCAGCCAGTTCTTTTCAATTCATTGAGATGTAGGTTCTCAATGAAGTGAGTAAAGTCAGCCACCTTTGCATCAGTTACAGCTGCACCATTTTCTCTATCAGTAGGCTTTAACAAACTGTTGAAGTCACCCATGATCAACCATGGATCAGAAATACCACCCCCAATGTTCTGTAGGTCATGCCATAAAGGTAACCTCTGAGCAATGGGGTTATAACCATAAACCACAGAAAGAAGACACTTGAAATTTGATTGCAGATCCTCAATTGAAGAGCAATGTATGAATTGATCTGACATATCAATTACTGTTACTTGAACAGTGGAAGGGTTCCATAACAGAATGATCCTCCCATTCATTGCAAATTGATGGTTTGTAGCTAGTTGCCAGTCCCTCATAACTACATACCATCAAGCTCATATTGTTAATTCTTCTACATATGTTGAACCTATTTCATAACATAAGGCCTCCCAAGATCCAAACTGGGTTACTGCTATGGAGAAGGAGATAGGTGCTTTGCCGGCCAATGGAACTTGGGAAGAATCTGATCTCCCACCTAGAAAGAAGGCTATTGGGAATAAATGGGTCCATAAAATGAAGGTTAATGTTGATGGCACTCTAGGCATATACAAGGGGAGGTTGGTGATCCTAGGAAATCATCAAAAATATGGCATTTATTACTTTGACAATTTTTTTCCCTATAGTAAAAATGGCTACTATAATGGTTGTGATTGCTTTAGCAGCCTCAAGGAAATGACAAATTCATCAATTGGATATTAACAATGAATTTCTATATGGTGATCGAGAAGAAAGAGGTGTACGTGAAGATTCCCTTACGGATACCAAATCCTCACAGCAAAGTATGTAAACTCAAGAAATCTTTGTATGAATTGAAGCAAGCTAGTAGGCAATGGTTCCACATATTGCCATCTGCTCTTAATTGACAGGGTATTCTCAGTGAAAGAATGAATGTAGTCTTTTTTTCTCAAAAAGACTGCTACTACCATCACCATAGTGGCTGTATATGCGGATGACATCTTGGTATTTGGTTCTAACCTGTAAGAGATAGAGAGATTGAAATCTTTTTCTTGATGATGCATTTACTATTAAGGATTTGGGTGTTTTGCATTACTTCTTAGGTCTGGAGGTCACTTATCTGTCTGAAGGCATTGTACTCTCTCAGAAAAAAAGTCACACAAGACCTTCTGACGGAATCAAGGCCACTGTTACACCTTTGCCACAGCTCCTCAAGCTTACGTATGAGGGTGATTTACTTATCCTTCTTTGTATAGGTCCTCAATTAGGAAATTGAATTTTTTGACCAACACAAGGCCAAACATATCTTTTGTTGTTCAATTTGAGTTAGCATATGCAACAACCAAGAAGCACTCACCTTGCTGCACTTTATCACCTTTTGAGATATGTCAAGCGCATAGCAGGAAAAGCTATTTTGCTCAGGGGTTCTAATATTTTGATTAGGCATCACGTTTAATGTCTAGAAGGTCTGTCTCTAGTTATATTGTTCTATTTGGTAGGTCTCTAATTAATTGGAAATCAAAGAAACTATCAACTATGTCTAACTCTTCTTCAAAGGTAGAATATAGAGCCATGGCACAACCGCCAGTGACCTCATCTGGTTGGTCAGATTGGTTGAGGAATTATATGTAACTGGTCTTAGGCCTGTGACTCTACACTGTGATAATCAATCTGCTCTACATATATCAAGGAGTCTAGTTTTTCATGCGAGAACTAAGGCAATTCATATAGATTGCCATTTTACAAGAGAGAAAGTTATCGATTCCTCAGCTAGTTACCTACACAGTCATAGCTTGTAGATGTGTTGACCAAGATTATGCCTGCTCCTCAGTTCAAGCTTTTACTATCCAACCTAAGACGTTTTCTCCCTATCCCCCAGCTTGANCCCAGGAAGTAGCTAAGTTATGTTATGTGGCTTTTATTTTGTTTCCCATATTAGCTAGTTAGTTGCTAGAATTAGTTAGTCCTTTATTCAGTTTGTTGGCATTGTAATAGTAACCTACTCTGATTGATAGTTACATATATAAGCTGTATTCTAGCCTTTACACAAGACATATTGAATGACTGAGAATTCTCTGAAGCTGAGAGCTCATCTTGCACATAGTTCATCCTCTCTCTCTCTCTTCTCTCTTCTTTCTCTCTCTTAAATCGAGCATTAATCGTCAACAATAATGTGATTTTATTATACCTTCAAATATGTCCTAAAAGCCTATAAATCTAATTTAAGCTTCAAAACGATGGTGCAATTAAAGTATACGACGGATGACTTTAAATGAAAGGTAACTACCAGAGAGAGAGAGAGATGGTGTGGATTTCACTAAGGATGAACATCGATGCTCAAAAGATGCCAAGAAGTGAGGTCAAAATTAGAAGAAAAAAGATGGTCAGCAACTAACAAGTAAAGTGGTTTCATGTATAAACTGGCCTCAAATAAGTTTTTGTGCTTGTATTATTAAATAAAGGAAGTAAAACGTTAAAATTCTCATTAAAATAAAGAGAAAAGATGGTCTGCAACTAACAAGTAAATTAAAGTGGTATCACCTAAAGTAAACTAAATTAATTCATATAAAAGTCAGTCTCATATAAGTTTCAGCATTTTTAGGGTTTTTTTGTGTGGAACCATCATATATATTACAATTTTTGCGAAAAAACCCCTTATACAATTGATTTTGTTGGAAACCACCTTTTAAATATAAATCCCCTTACATACCCACCTTACATCTGATTAAGGCCAAATTAAAGGGCTTTGTTCCCGTTTTCCCTTATATTTGTAACAAATGTACCTTTTTAGCCGAGAAAATTAACTAAAACCATTTTCCATGGAAAAAATAAAGGATTTTGTTCCCGTTTTCCCTTATCAAAATGTGTTTTAGTTATTTTTTTCACCTAAACAATACAATTATTATAAAATATAAGGGAAAAACGGCAATAAAGCTTTTTAATTTGGCCGAAATTAGGTGTAAGGTGGGTCCGTCAAGTGAATTTATTTTTATAAGGTGATTTCAAACAAAATTGATTTTATAAGGGTTTTTTTTTAAAAAAAAATAAAAACTCCTACTCCCTCGGTCCCACCATTACGTGGACATTGTGTGTATTACACTGTCTAACTCAAACACATATTTTTGTACTATTCATTTCCAAAAAATACATAAATAACACCCATTTATCTCCACCATCAATCTTTTTACCC
>BSSO01000212.1:0-41187 GCA_030267885.1 Mesembryanthemum crystallinum
ACTGTTAAATTGTTAAAAATAGTTGAAATTCAATTACATTAGTTACTTATTTAAGTTAATTAAATATAAATTTGACGTATATAATTAAACGGGTTGAAAGCAGGTCACTTTTGTGTTGGAAACCTCAACCTTAACTTAACCCATTTAATTAAACGTGTCACTCGTGTCGACCCATTTAATTAAACGGGTCAAAAAGTTCCAACACTAACCCGCTATATTCGTATCCGGTTCGTGTCGTGTTGTCGTGCCGTGTCAACTTTTGACAGCCCTAGTTAATAGTGTTTTAATATTATCATATTATTACAAATCACGCCATCTCAACATTTGATATGATCAATTCAACTGAATATTACATTAAGATCATGTTAAGATAATGTCCAAATCAGGGTTATCACTCAGAATTCTAAATAAAAAGGGTAACACCTAAGCTTTGCAAAAAATATATGAGTACAATATAAAAAGTTCAATAAGTATCCACCAAATTTCAAAATGTCTCATGGCTTTAAATTTTGAAAATTTCAAGTTTCAAGTATTTTTAGGTTGAATATGGGTTATTTGCAGAACCATGATTTTTTATATCCTTCTCTTGATGATATCAAATAGATTTCTCCAATCACTAGAGAGAATCCTAATGCTTGTTCGATAATACGGTCGAAAAAAAGTACCTAAACAATAATTTTAGAAGATCTATGTGTGTATTATTCTTTTTGTTTCCTCCTTTTACACTACACTCTGTTTTCCACTAATTTTGTTGAGAAGATCAAAAATATGAAAATGGGAATACCAAACTTTTCTAGGTTATGGAGCTCAAGGTATTATCATGACTGACTCATGAGCCACTTTGATGCCATCTCCACCTATACCTCATATTGTTGGTTTCTTTTATGAAAGTGGGGAATATATTAACATATATATGCTTTTCTTTATGATTCGATCAGTTGATAATTACAGTTCATAATAATAGATGCCATTAGATAATGATCTTAGTTAGATTTTGCCTAAGGTGAAAGGACCAAGAACCATTATTTTTCCAGATTAAGGGGACATTATCACCATTTAAGTGCGGTTTCGATGCGATTTTGATGGATGGATTTTGTTTAGTTTATATTGGTATTTGAACTTTGATGACAATTCTTAAATATGGGAGCTACAAATAGTATTTGGTTAGATCTCTTTGTGTTACTATAATATTTAAGCATTAGTTCTAATCTAATCCCTAATAATGAAACAGTTAATTAATGGGAGACATTCTACCTGGAGGGTCCAAATCATATGGTTGCTGATGGGTGCTTGTCAGGCAGGATAGGATTTTGTCTCAGGAGGATTGATTAGGTATTAAGGTTCCCCAATAAAGATCAGATTTTGAGATTGCAACCCTAGTGGCTTCTACATCCTCATATATTTGTACTCCTCCAACTTCCTAGAAATGAGTAGTCTCTCTCCCACTCGTCCATATTAGTACAATATTACACGTACCCACATTAGGGAAAGAAGAAATCAAACTTGAGATCTAACGTACCTAAGAGGCCAGACCAAGACTGTCTACATAGTGGTCATAAGTGCCAATTTTTAAATTCTTTGCAAATTTCTGAATTAATAAGAAAAATAGTATGCGTGGCTTAAACATGTCATGTAAGTGAATTTTAGAAGCTAATAAAAATTAAAGTGAATGAACTAAAATTTGAAATTGATTATAGGAACATTTTACTAGGTAAAAAGTTTTTACTACGTAACTCTTTATGAGGTATAATTAAAAATGTTATTTATTTATCTCAAGCAAAGTGGGTTAACATGATGAATGAAGTATTAAAGTGTTTTCATTTCAACTTTATCATTCTACAATCAGTTTAGTTTAGTTTACTTATGCAACTTACTTTTTCTCGTTCTCAAATTACTATTCATTCAGTTCATATTCCATTCAATTCAATTCAATTAAATGCAGCTGAAGTGATTAACACACCTAAAGCAAGATCTCTCCTATCTCCCTCCCTCTCCAATAAAATCATAACCCCACTTTTGAGTTCTAGCACTTATAGGGGCTACAAATACCATAAACGGTTTAACGTTGATACTTGATACTAGTAAACTCCAACCCGTTGAATTTATTCATTCTATTTAGTTTTCTAGTTGAATTTTGCCCAATCAACTCAGTATCCTCATTATTTGTAAGAGTTTGTCTCATTCGTTAGTTTCACTATTTGAGAGTGCCATTTTTTATTTTTATTTTTATTTTTTTTGTTGTGTTCGTGTGTGTATGATAGTATGGTGGATCGTCTTATTCAAAAGGTAGTATATGATATCAGATCCGAATATTCATCAAAGTTATAACAGTGTATTCTACTAAGTAATATGGGAACATCGATTGAAAGGAAGTTGTTTGCAATTGTTACAATTTTTTTTTTTTTTTTTTTTTTTTTTTTTATGTTAGATAGATTTTCTGTTAGAATGTATTGTGGTGTTTTTGAAAAATACTTTGTTGAATTCAAATCTATTTCTAAATGTCATATGGCTTTTGTTTGATATAATTTTATTTCCCCTAAAAAAAAGTAATTTTGGGTTGAAAATGAGCAGATGCTTTACCAGCTTGCAAAACTTAGAGGAACAGTTTGGTAGTTGATGAGAAAATTAAATGTCCTAATCTTAATTTGGGGCCTAATTTGCTGATTTGATATTAAATGTTGTTAAATGATTGCTTTCTTTGGCAAAGACATAGGTGAATAATTTATAATATGAAATTGCATCTCCAATTGAATCCTAGTTAAGTGCAAGTTGGCATTTATCAAGTTCCCATTTACTAAAATTAGAAGCTCCATTATGTTGTTTAATCACTCATAATTCAAAGATTGGGATAGACAACTTTTCTTAGCTAACAATTAGTAGAACACTTAATTACTGCTACCTTTCTGATAATAGAAGCTAAACCGCCTCCACCAGAATGTTGATTTTCTTTTTTTGGCTTAACATATTGGAAATTTCACACTAGATATTTTATTTTTATTTTTCCTGCACTTAACAAATAAAGCCAATAGCGCACTAATTATTTTTATAGTTGGAGTCTTTTTTTCTTTTCTTTTCTTTTCTTTTTTTTTTTTTTTTAATTTTTAGTGAAAGTGATGTAGTTCAGTTAGTAACTGTCTTGTAAGTTTGTTCCCCAGAGTTGAGTTTATAACCCATATATATACATTTTTATGCAAAACACTTGACTTCTTAATTGGAAGTTGCAAAACTCCATTGTAATAAGCTCCAAACCTATTTTCTAACATTTACAGCAAGTATCCTTCCAACTTAAGTGTTGAGGAGCAAACAATAATGTCTGTTAATAATCTAGCAAAGGAAGGAGTTGATCAAGAAAGCTCCTAAATTGCGAGGCTATAGGAAAATTGTGATTGGGGCGTTGGTCACCCCTAATAGGATTGCTATCTTATGTCTTTTATTCATTTTTTCAAGACCGATAATACAATGGAGTATTAATTGTGACAAGGAATTCAAAGTTACATACAATTTTTATTTGTAGAGGTATATGAAGCTAGTTGCATCATTCTTGGGTCACCTTATCTTAGGGTACGGTTCAACCTAAGATTATATCGCCAAGCACTTCGTTTCGAGGGGGAGGGGAGGGGAAGGGGGGTTTTAGAAAACCTACACATACTTCGATTGAGACTAATAGCAACATGGATTGTGTGGTAAACAAAATCAGGCTCCAACTACTAGGCTATGCTATGACAGTAGTGAAGTTTTATCGACTAAATTTTTTTTTTTTCTACAAACTTAAAGTGGTAGGACTCATAGAAAACTACGGACTCTAACAATAACCAAGTGAATCAACCACATCCATATGTCATAAAATATGCAAGAAACAATTACTTTTCTCAACCTTAACTTTTTTGAACTATAGACCCAGCAAACTTGATATATAAAATTGAACTTTAGGAGGACAAGTACACAACACTTAACTAATAACACAAGCATATCAAAGAGATAGAGATCTAGGTCATACAAAAGTATATGTTGACTAGGTTATTTCAAGAAATGATGGGGATCAATGATATGATATGATATGCAACCAAATTATCATGGCCCATTGACGGTCTCCTAACGGCTAACGGGTACACAGAGAATGGTAAAGGGTGTTGGTTGTTGCCCAACCACCTTTTGATGTGGTGCTTTGTTTTTGGGTAACCTTTGGATTGTAGGACATAAGAGTGGGGCTATGACAATGAAAGCAGGAAACACCTTGTATGAATTGTAAGGATGGGACTTTTATTACAAGTTTGAATTTGAGACCAAGACAAAGATCTCTAATTGGGGTATATAAGAGCAACTAACCTTATGACATATATGGCCTTGAATTGAGTATGACCCCATCTTTTTATAAAAAAATTATTTACAAATAGATACTAGATTTCAGTTTGTTCCTCCCCATTGAGGATCTATGTTATACGTAAATGTTACGTGAATCCGAAATGTACTTATGAAATAAACTTTCAAGTTAAATGTGATTAGTTCTTTATGGAATATATGTTTGTTTTTAACTTGTTCCAGAGACTAACACACAATATTTCTTTTGGTTGTAGTATTTATAGTAATGTTTTAAAGATGTGAAAACACTGATTAAGGAGGTTACATAAAAGTCCGAAATTTACTAATATGCTCCTAATTAAGTAGTAACATCCTTTTACCACACTTTGCATCTCTCTTTCCTTTTCTCTCTTCCTCCTTTTGAACTCTAGCGTCATCTTTCTTAATCTAAGGTCACCACCATCTTTTTTGCCCGTGCTTATTAGTTTCTTGTTTTTTTTGTAAGCTTCGTTAGAAAATATGGTCTACCTCTTGAGCCTTTCGTATCATTTTTTGGGTATGTACTTTTGTCTCTCTTTGTCATAATATCGAAATCCCTAATTTTTAGGGGTTATGTTAACGTTGTGGCTAGTTCCTTGGTAGTTTGTTTCAATTCATATGATGTCATAAGGGATAATGCATGTCAGATCTTCATCTACTGGCCGGAAAAAGAATATCAACACTTTGAAAATTATGTCGGATCGATGGACCCCCTTACAGAAAATAGCGCTATGAGACAATGGGTTGATAGAGGGCATAGTGTATTGCTAAGTCTTAGTTTACGTACAATAGATATTCATTTTGATTTTGTAGATGTTTGATTTTGATATCTTTTATAAATTTCATATGGCATTCCACCAATGAATTGATCCTTACTAATAAAAAAAGTAGTAACATTATTCTACGAAATGAATGAGTAATAGTAACACAGGGTTTACTTGGAAAAAATGAAAGAAAGTTGAATACTGAAAGTCGATATCTTTTACAATGAAAGTCGAACAAAGAAAAATGACATTTACAAATAGAAATTTGCTAAAGAAAGACTATACTTGGCAAAAACAACTAGTTTTCAGCTTTCAATACTTTGTATTACTCTCAACAACCAAACACTTTGCCAGATTATTTTAAAAAAACGCTACTCCCTCCGTCCTTGAATAAACTTTCCAGTTTCCTCTTTGGTACGTCCATGAATAAACTTTCCACTCCTTTTTTTGGCCAATAATTGTCACAAGTGTTACATAAATAACCCTCTTTATATTTGCCCACCAAAACGTTATTCCCTCTTCTTTCACTTTATACAAGGGGTAGAGAGTAATTTTGTCTCATCATTGGTATGTGTGCATAAAGCAACTGGAAAGATTATTCAAGGACAGAGGGAGTACAACTTATTTTAAGAAGCTATCCATGCAAGTTTTCAATTATTACAGCTTGCAAAACAGCTATTTTGACGTTTCGTAACATCTTTCACCTATTTCCTACTGTGTTTTTTTTTTCCCTCTTTTATCTTAAAACAGTTATAGCTAAACACTAATTTTGCCTAACATAGCCAAAAGACTATGGAGTATAAAGGAACAAATGGAACAACTTTTTCAAAATCAAGTAAAGGCAAGTGCTCCTAGAATGATTTTCGATTATTTCAGTAAAAAAAAACAGCAAATTTCAATAAAAATTCTTAAAATAAAAAAAATTCAACATTAAATTTAAAATAATAACAATTTCAGCAAATTAGCAAATTATCAACACCAAAATCAACACAACTCAACAAAAATTATAACAACAGTAGTTTAAATAAAAAAACAAAGTAAGAGTTTTAAGTAGATAAGAAATGAAACTGAAGCAAACTAGTAGTAAGATAGATATACAACAATTCTAACAGGCTTATTTACTTAGATGTAATTTTGATTACATTGTAATAATATTATTTTAACTAGTGGAGGTAGGGATAAAAATGAGGTCGAGGATGTAGGGGGGAGTGATTGAGAGAGGTGTAATTGATTACATCAATGTAATCAAAATTATTCTATTATAACCAATGTAATCATCATTATATGACTAAAAGTAATGAGGTTTACAACCAATCTAACAACTACATATTCAATGAGTGTCATAATAAGCATGTCGTGTTTTNTGCAATTATTATTGCATCAATGTAAACACCGCTTAATTTGAACAAACAACCCAACTTTTGTACTACAAGCGACTTTGATTCTATAGAATTTATAGAAGATAGATAAATCTGATATGATCCTTGAGGTAGCCCTATAGGAGATGCAATAAAAGTTTAGCATATTTGATGCCTCACATTTTTTAAAGGTATCAAAGATTAAGCCAGACATTTGATAGACAACATTACATTTTAGAATGCGAAGTACTACATTTGTTCACATTTTCTTTTCTTTTCTTTTCTTTTCTTTTCTTTTTTTTTTTTTTTTTTCTCTTGAACCCAAATCTTTTATTAAGTCTCCTAGATGTGAATTTGTGGCTCTCCAAAGTCTTAACACTATAATATCTATGTCTATTTGAAGTTTTCTTGTAAGTTTAGGTGAAAAACAGAATACAGTACAAAACGTTGTTTGTCTCAAACATAGCAAGAGCTTTGAATACTCTACATTATACAATGTCAAATATGCCTTCGAATTTATAGTTACCAAGATGTAGATGTCTCAACTTCCAGATTTGACAGTTCTAAGCTTTATGTAACTACCCATGTTTTCCAACCAACCATCAAATATAAAGATTACATCCATTAAACATGGAAATGGCTTGTGGTTGTGGGTTTAGAAGTATAGCAATAACATACCTTAACGAGTACCACTCTTGTGTAATTATCTCATGGTGACACAAGTCAAATGATCAGGTCTTGGGGTGATATTAATCATCACTTTATAATGACTTTAAATAATATAGGAGGTGACTTTGAGACTAGCTAGTATGGGAAAATCTTTAAAAATTTATCCGACATCAAATCCTGGGGTGATTTTAATAGTTTAGTTAGGTGACTTTGATACTACTATGGGTGACTTTTAAGTTTAACAACTCATCTCAGCATGAGATGATTGCACACAACAATTCGCATCTCGACAAAACGAAAGAAATATGAATATAATAATAAAGTCTCGCATACTTGAAACCAATATCGGCCGAAAATAATAGATTACTGGACAGCAAAGATTCTAAAGAACATCTCAACAAAAAACGCCCCAGAAAACAAGGGGGAAATGCCAGGAAACATGATTAGAGATAGAGATAGATAGAGCAGGATTATGAATAGAAGCATACCAAATTCCATCTTGTTATCTTTGCTGAAGAAGACAAGGAGAAATGGAATCAAACAAACATCATCAGATTATATCAGATTAGATCAGATCAGATCAGATCAGATGTTTTCTATCTTGTCCTATCTTCTTGGCAGCAGTATACAGAATTATCATCCAGTGCAGTGCATAATGTATGAATATGACACTAGTCATTTGTACTTTTCTCATGTTCAGTCAAGCTATATGCTCAATTATTGTATTTAATCAGGGGATTACTGTTTAGTATGGAATTGATTCATCTAATATGACTACAAAGACAATTTTCAACATGAAGGATTCAGCTGAATTTGTTTGACATAAAGAAAGGGGGAACAGATGAAATGCTGTCAAAAAAGTTCATTCATATTTTTCCTAGGTGAAACAAATAAAACATAGAACCTGGGATCTCGCCGAGAGAGTCTCAGTAGGTTTAGATGTAAACAGCTTCATCTCTTATTAGTAGAGAAATTGTTTTAAAAGCAAAACAAATCATATGCATAAGGATTGCGGTATAACTCAGATTTGATTCCACATTACTTTAGCATTAAGATTTAGGGTGTGTTCATATCAACTAAACTTAAACATGGTGAACAAAATTGGGAATGAATGAATAGTAACATGTGAGAAAAAGTAAATTGCAGAAGTGAACTAAACTGAAAACAAAACTGATAAGTTGAATTGAACATACAAAATCATTACCTACATTTCTTCGAATTCCTTCATATATCAAACTCAAGAATATATGGTAAAAAAATAACTTTCTACCCTATAAAGTGAAAAGGAAAAAGTTCTTCCAGGTCTTATCCTCCCCCAAGTAAAATCTAAATTTGTAACTCATGTCGTTAGCCTAACACCATCCAAAAGCTATCAGATAATCTGGCTTTGAGTATTAGGTGAAAGCCCCTTTGAACAGACAAAAACACATATTCCATTAATGATCCAAATCATGGAAAATATATCCTTCATTTATGTTGTCGAATGCGACTTATCAAGTCACAGACATAAGGCCATGAACAAAGTCCATGACTTAATCTTTCCTTCACTGATATATCAACATCAATGTGGACTTCCTCCATTTGGTTTAGTTGTTACATTGAGCTATACCCTCAAATTTAAGATTTATCTTGTATATACTTAACAGTAGTATTAATTTAAGCTTAGAAGTTGCACCCAAAAAAAAGAAAAAAAAAAAAAAAAAGAAAAGGATGTACAAGTATATCAAAATACATGGCAGTATAAAATATCAGAGAACTGTAAGTTATAAGCATGGCAGGAAAAACTTACTGGAAAATTCCAAATCCTGCACCAAAAAGTTCGTAATTCAAGCTAAATTCAGCAATCCAATTGCCAAGCTCCATCCTACAAAATCAGAACCAGAGTTAAAGTGTTCAATATGTTAATATGGCATTCCACTTGGTTATGCAGATAGCTACACTAGGAGAGGTTTCTACTTTCTTCGATAAGTTATGATCTTGCAGAATCCATTAAGCATTTGCTAATTTGATGCAATCTGTTCACGAAATAATACGCTGGTGGAGTTTCTAGCTTGTGCTCGAAGATGTGAACAATGCCCGTGACAAATAACACGGCCTCAGTCAAGCATTTAAAAACAAGAAAAAAAATATAGACTGGTCAATAACAGAAGAAGTTGATAAACATATGAAAATGAAAAGATATCTTGTCCTCTATAATTGAATTTCCTACTATGTCACAAACTTACGAATATCTGAAACTGCTTAAGCAGAAATCTAAAATAAAAGAGCCAAGGTGCTACAAAAAGTTGAACAAATCAAATCACACAATTATAATGCACCTTTGACTAGGAAAATTCATGCCTGCAAAGATGTTGAACGGGTCTTGTTTGTGTCTTCAAAAGGATCTCATAAATTGGTTGCGAAGCGATGTGGATGGATCAATTTCTAGTCTAACAACAACAACAAAATGAGACCTCTGCTTAGAAGTGGTGTCCTGCTTCTGTTGCTGGTTTTACTTTCCCATCTGTTTCTACTGTTTGCTGGAGCGACTTTCCAAGGTGCTATTCTTTACTTATTCTACCCCAAGCTGTATAAGTATAACTCTTTAACTTTAGTTTCCTAATCTTGTTTTAATTTGTATACAGAGATGTCAGCTCGTAGGATGCTACGGAGAGGCCATGCTTCGGGTATGCCTTCACCAATGCCAAACATAGATGATCATCAACAACGCCCTTAAAGCTCTTCTCATTTTCTGTGTTCACTGTTGGAGTAGCTATAGGCTTGAAGGCTTGCTTTGCACATTCCGATTTTTATTGAGAGAAAATACTTTATAGGACTTAGGAGATATGCATATTACAAATCATATGAGCTATAACTAGTTCTGATGAGTTCAAGTAAATGCAAAAAAATTCAGTAAACCATAAAAACACTCTTCTTGTTGTTTAAGAACCGAGTTGGCATATGTCAATGAAAATTCAGCTCCAAAGAAAACTCCAAGGACCTAATCGCATCTTGTACAAACAATTGGATCTCAAGTTGGATCATTAACGGCTTAATGATGGGGAGGAAATCTGTGACAAATATTGAGCAGGGAGTATTCAGATGTTATCTAGTCACCGTATAGAAACCTTTCTTGAATGCCAGTTAATGCTGAGGCTCTCAATTATAATTATATTTAATTAGGAGATTAACATTCAATTATCATCTCATATAAGATATAACTACAAAGACCATTTCCAACCTGATACAGGTAAATCTTTATGACATACAGAAATGGGGAAAAGATGAATACAGTTGGAAAAATCATTCATATTTCCCAATGGTGAAACAAACGGAACATTTGATCTTTCGGTAGGTTTAGATGTACAAAGTCTTATATCTTATCGGTAGAGAAATTATTTTTAAAACATATATTTTCCTGTACATAAAGGATTGGGTAGAACTTAGATCTGATTTTGCATTGCTTTAGTGGTAAGACAGAGGGTGTGTTTATTTCTCTACTGCAATGCACCGAATGTGCTGAAATGAATTGAGACTAAATGAATAGTAATGTTTGAGAGAAAAAATAAGTTGCAGAACTAAATTAAACTGGATGTAGAACTAGTAAGTTGAAACGAACACACCTAATCATCACCTGCAATTCTTCTAATTCCTTCATACTCAAAACTCAAGGGGGGAAAAAAACTCAAGAATATATGGTAAAACGAAATACTTTTACCTTATCATCAACTTAGTGCCCGCTTGGATTGAGGGGAAAAATTGGAGGGGTAATGGAGGAAATTAAAGGGTAAAAGTGAAGGTTGGAGGTGGTAGGGGGATGATGGTGGAAAAGGGAAAAAGAAGAAGGATATAGGCGGGAATATTTTACCCTAGGGGTTGGTGGGTAATTGTTTCTCCCCTACATCTTTCCTTTTCCTCCTTCCACCATAATTTTTCCCCCACCACTATCTCCAACCTTCACTTTTGCTCTTTAATTTCCTCCACTATCTCTCTAGCTGTTATGGGCAAAATTGGCTGTAACTGTTGTTTCAAATCTAAAAAAAAACAAGTTGCAAGTTTCAAGCTATACCTTTTGCTCGAAAACTGCCAAAAGTTAGCTTTTAGTGTCAAAATAGGCTATACAATCCAAATGCTATCAGATAATCTAGCTTTGAATATAGGTGATGCCCCTTTGAATGGACAAAAATAGATATCGATGATCCAAATCACTGAGTAATCCTTCATTTATGTTGTCAAATGCGACTTATCTCAGACCTAAGGCCATGAACAAAGTCCATGAGCTAAGTTACTTCAACATCAATGTGGACTTTTCTAAGCTTTTACGAGTGCTTTACTTAAACTTCCTCCATTCTTCAGGTTTAGTTATTACATTGACTCGTGACCTCAAATTTAAGATTTAACTTGTACATTCCTCTTTCTTGGACAACTACTGCTCCAATATTATTATTGTATTTAAAAATGTGAGTAATATTGATATTATAAAAAAAAAAAAAAATGTGAGCATGATTTTTAGACATCTCAAAATAGTACAAAGTGACAACGAATACCGAATAGTAGTATTAATCTTAAGCTTAGGAGTATATTGGCATACATGGCAGTATAAAAATATCATAGGACAACTGAGTTATAAGATGACAAAAAAAACTTACAAGAAAATTCCAATCTTTGGATCAAAAAGTTATAATTCAGCTAAATTCAGTAGTCCAATTACCCAGCTCCACCCTACAAACACAAAAGCAGGGTGAAAGTGTTCAAGCTGATATGGTTGAGGATACATTAATATGGCATTCCACTTGGTTATGCTGATAGACCTGTCAAAAACTTACTCGACTTGGGTTGATCCGTTTGGCAGGTCTACTTATGCATATAGGAGAGCTTTCTTCATAATGCGGAATCCCTATGTTACTCCAAGCATTTGCTAACTTGATGCAGTCTGCTTACAAACTACAGTACCCATGATCAATAACATATCAACATGGCCTCATTCATGCATTACTCGTCAATAACAAAAGAAGAACAAGTTGATAAATTTCAGAATGAGGTATCTTGTCCTCGGAATTTTCTACTCTATCACAATCTTGGTCTAACTTTTGAAATTGATTAAGCAGAAATTCAAAGTAAACGTCTTCTTTAATGGTGCTGCCAAAAGTTGAACAAACCATCAGATAACAATGCACCTTGACTAGGAAAACTCGTGTATGGGAAAACGTTGAATGGGTCCAGTTTGTGTCTTCAAAAGGATCTCATAAATTTGGGTGGCGAAGCGGCTGATGAGGAAGGATCAATTTCTAGTCCAACAACAAGAAAATGAAACCTCTGGTTAGAAGTGTTGTCCTGGTTCTGGTGCTGGTTTTACTTTCCCTTCTGTTTTTGCTGTTTGCTGGAGCAACTTCCCAAGGTGCCATTCTTTACTCATTCCACCCTAAGCTTTATAATTCTAACTTTGATTTCCTAATCTTGTTTTTCTTTGTATACAGAGATGTCAGCTCGTCGGATGCTACGTAGACGTGGAGGTGGCAGTTCATATATGCCATCTCCGAGGCCAAACCCTTCAGATAATCAACATCACCGCTAAAGCTCTTCTCATTTTCATTGTTGAAGCAGATAGGCTTGAGGTGTTGCCGCTTCCTGCACATTCTGATTTTTATTGAGACAAAATACCCTGTAGGATGTTGGAGATATGCATATTACAATCACATTAGCTATAAACTAGTTCTGATAAAGTTCAAGCAAGTGTAAACAGTTTTCAACTAACCATGGAAACACTCTTCTTCTAGTCTAAGAGCCAAGCTGGCATATGTCAATGTAAGATTCAGCTCCAAAGGAAACTCGATATATCTTGTACAAGGAATTGGATTTAAAGACAGATCATTAAGGGAAAGGAAATCTGTGACAAATAGTGAGCAGGGGATATTCAGATGTTATTTAGGCATCGATAGAAACTTTTCCTCTTGAATGTCAATCATTTTGTTCGGGTGTAGTCGTCACATAGAGCCATAACCTCAATTAGGATTTAGCTTTGTATACTTTCCTTTCTTGGAAAACATGGACACCTTAACACTTTATTCTAAGAAACATGACTAATATATCTAGACACCTCAAAATAATACAAGTAGCAATTATTTTCAAACGGTATTACTATTAATTTAAGCTCATATCATAGTACATAGCAGTATATATCAGAGGACCACTGAGTTCTAAGCATGACAGGATACCAGTAAATTTCAAACTTTGGATCAAAAGGTTTGTAAATCAGCTAAGTTCAGCAATTCAATGACAAGCTCCACTACAAACACAGAAGCAGAGTAAAAGTGTTCATGCTGATATAATTATGAAAGATTTAATATGGCATTCCACTTGGTTATGCATATGGCTACAATAGGAGAGGTTTCTACAACAAGTTATGATCTGGCAAAATCCATTTGTTACTCCCAAGTATTTGCTAAATTGATAATCTATTTACAAAATTATATACTTGCAAAATTTCTACCTCGTGCTAGAAGATGTGAAAAATGCCCATGATCAGTAACATGACCTCAGTCTTGCATTAATAAGAAGACTCATCTGTAACAAAAGAAAAACAAGTTCATACATGTCAAAATAATTAGATAACTTGCCCTCTATAATTAAATTCTCTAGTCTTTCACAATCTTGTCCAGTTTCAGAAACTGGTTAAGCAGAAATTCAAAGTAGAAGTGCCACACATTCAAGGTGCAACCAAAAGTTGAACTAATCAAATCAATTGAATGTATTGCACCTTTGACTTCATGTATAGAAAAGTGTTGAACTGGTCCAGTTTGTGTCTAAAAAAAAAAAAAGCCCATAAATTTGGGTCATGAAGCAATGTAAATGGCTCAATTTCTAGTCCAACCAAAAAAAAATAAAAATTTAAACCTCTGCTTAGGAGTGTTTTTCTGCTTCTGGTGCTGGTTTTATTTTCCCTTCTGTTTACTGTTTGTTCGAGCAACTTCCTGAGGTGCTACTCTACTTCTTCCTCCCCAAGCTGTATAACTCTGGCATTGGTTTCCTTATCTCCCTTTTTATTTTCTTTTTATACAGATATGTCAGCTCATCGAATGCTACGGGGAGGTGGTGGTTCAGGTATGCAAAACATGGAAGATCATGAAGGTCCTATAAACTCTGGCTAGCTGTTTCCTGCCCCTCCCGATTTTTATTGAAACAAAACACCTTACAAAACTTTGGGGATCTGAAATTCACAATCACATGAGCTAGAAACTAGTTCTGATAAAGTTAAACAATTTATATAAAAAAACATGCTTCTAGTCTCAGGAACCAAGTTGGCAAAATTAATATAAAATTCAGCTCCAAAGGAAACTCCAAGGTCCAGACTGTATCTTGTATCTTGTGCAAACAATTGGATCTAAAAATGGATCATGAAGGGCTTAATGAGGGGAAAGAAATCTGTGACAATCATTGAGCAGGGAGCATTAATATGTTATCTAGTCATTGGATAGAAACTTTTCCTCTTGAATGCCGGTCAATGCTGAGGCTCATGCTAATGGACATACTGACTCCTTGGTGGAAAGAAGAACTGCCAAGCAAATATGCTAACAATAGCCACCACCTACAGACTGTAGAATGGATTAGAATTTAGGAGTTGATGCAGGCATTTGTTGCTTGGTGTGTAGACATTATCTTTAATTTCTTCCCTTCCCACACCCAAAAGATAGACAAAAACCATGGAATCAAACAAAGGGCTAAAAAAAATTCATAGTTCATGTCCTTTTTGGTAGGTAGATGAATGAAGCTGGATATCATACCAGACAAGTGCCATTAACATCCAGTGCATAATGTCCAAGTTGAGATAGGAGGGTCATCGTTATTGTAAATTTTCATTCTTGATACTGATGCAAGCGTGCACAGCTCTTGAAACACCACCTTCAGTATCTATAAAGTTCAAGAAATGCAAAATCGATAAGAAAAAGGCTAATGTTTCTCTCAACAACTTATAGAAAAGGTTTCAAAATTGAAAAGTTTATCAACATTCAGTATTTACCTGAAGTGGCTTTGATAAAGACTATGGAATTTATCCCAAAGAAGAGCTGATTGAGCTTGTCATTTGGCAACTCCATTTCTGATTGTCATAATGATGAGAAGAATGCCACATCTGCAACAGCATACATTTGTCCTTAAATGGAGTCGATATCAACAGAAGAGCTAAGAAACAGCTTCCACATCAATGACATGAGAAGCTGCATAAGTCAAAACCACCAAAGAACCCTTATTGTCTTGGATTCGCAGTTCACTGAAGGTCACCGAAGTAACTACAAAAGACTTGTCCAGTTCATATGATCATAATTTCAATTCTATAACGACCTTGTGAAGCAATGTCAGAATTCTTAAGTCTTCAGCCAAAACCAAGCTTCTGATTGTATCATGGCTAAAAGCCATTAGTTGTACAAAATGGACCAAATGTCAAGTCATCGGCAGCTCTTCAGGTGTTTCTCTAGCTCTTCTTCTATCTCTAGTAGCCATTTTCTCTCCATATCTCACAAATATGTCTGCTAAGTCAAATAATCCCACCTCTCTTAACTTCTTTCCTACCTCCTCAAACATAACTACACCTTCCTCATTTGAGAAGTAATGCAAGAATTTGTTATAGTCAAATCTTGGCACGTCAAGCCCTCTATTCGTTGTTCTTTCGGTATACTTGGCAGCTTCCAGACATCTTCCAACTTTAACCAGACCCCCAACAAATATGCTGTCAAAATTTACAAGGGGATCATTCCCCTTCCTTCCTTTCTTCCCTAGATGCCCTTGCAATAACATGATATAGGTATGCATTGTAGGTTCACACCCTTTCCTTATCATCTCTCTAAATATCTGTGTTGCCTCACCAGCCATCCTCAAATTTAACAATCCCCTGATCAAGGCATGGTACACGCTTATATCCGGCTTCTCAATTTTTTCCACCATCAAATAAGCCTCTCGAATTCGATTCTTCGACACGAGCCCATATATGATTGATGCCAAGGTTGCACTATCAGCTTGTATTCCTCTCTTTTGCATTTCATCAAACACTATACGAGCTTGAGAAAGCATACCACGTTTGCACATCCATTTGATCACGATCCTATATGTTGAAAGTCCTAATTCCTCCATCCTCTTTACCCTCATTGTTTGATAGAGCTTCAGTGCTTTGTCAAACTCATTATCCTTGAAAAACCTCTCCATCATTGTATTTACAGCATCGATGTCAGCTTCAAACCCTTCATCCATCATCATATTCCATATTCTTGAAGCCTCAATCACATCTCCAACATTACAAAACCCACATATTAAGTGCTTATAAGTGACCCCATTTGGCTTAATCCAATCCTTCAACTTCACCACAACATGCCTAGCCTCATCAACAAGCTTTTCCCTGCAAAGGGTCTCAACACCTTTATTCAAAGTATCCAAACTATAGCCATACCCATGAGAGTTCATTAAGTGAAAATACTCCAAACATTTCTTCAACTCCCTAACACCAGCCAATGTTTTCAATGCAATCCTAAATGTCTTTTCATTTGCCACTTTTTTCTGTGCCATTTCATGTAATACTTCCCAGAAGAGATCAATATTCCTAGACCTACCAATCACATCAAGCATCTTGTTGAAGGTGACAGGGTTGTGGGTGAATCCAGGCTGGGTCAAAGTGAACTTGTAAAAGCAGTAAACGGGTCGCCATGAAAGGGGAAATTTGTTGCATACCTGGAGGAAAAATTCCTGGTTAAGACTGAATTCGGTTTTCTGAAGGTTGGTTTGCAGCTTGGAGTCAGGTGAGTTCTGTTGTTGGAAGAGGATTGTGCAGACCCGCAGGAGATGTGCTGGGTTGACTGGGGCAAATGGCTGATTTGGTGTAGAGTTGATGGGTTGGGAAAGAGTTTGGTGGATTGGGTTGGTGGTAAGGGGTCGCAGTGTTTGATGGCGGGTGAGGAGGTTGATTAAAGGTCTGGTAATTGTAATTCTTCTTGAGTTCATCTCACCTGAAATCTGAGAGAACGAGTATGAGAAGGGTTTTTAAGTACCACAAACAAGTAATGGAAAAATAAATTGAATTTCCAACAATATCCAAAAATAAAAAGACTGAAAGAAGGGGGGGGGGGGGGGGGACATACAACCTACACCCAAAAAACAATTGCATTTTAGAATTGCAGCTTCAAAATCTGCTAGCAAACACAATGCCTTTCTCATTGACATGAGATCTAATAACTGCAAACTTCAAACTCTGCTCAGATGATTCTCCTTTTAATGTAAGCGACTCAATCAGTGGCGGATGTACTTGAATTATTATTTTTTTCCCTCTTTTCTTGGGTAAATTTGGAAAATAATTGTAATAAAAGTATGTTTAAGTCTAAGGGAATCCACTTGAATTTGTTTTTGGATCAGCCACTTAACTCAATATGCTGGGATGCATAGAGAGAGCTTGTTGAGGAGAATTATAGATCAATCACACAACCATCGTTAAAATACCAAAGGCTTTCAAATGTTCTCGTAAATTACAGATACAATGACATCCAAGATTGACAACTCCAACACAAATTGATACTTTCAAAATGGTTGTGTGATTAAGTTTCAAGTTAGAATCTTTTAATGATTTCAGAATATTCACCTTTTCAACTGAAAATCTATCCAAAAAAATAAATAATAAAATACAGTTCCAATCTACCCGAGAAACATAAAAACCTACCAGTTAAGTAGTGTTTGGAATTGCGCAGTAACTCAAATCCCCCTCCCACAAGCCTTTTTCTATCACAAATCTATAACAAATGGAGAAAAAAATAAATGGTCTTTTCAGTTTGGTGAAACTGATGGGAGTAATATAACCAAATTTCTAACACTTCACTGCTAATGTATATACCAAAATCCACATTAAAAAAAAAATGAAAAGAATTGGTGAAGGTTAGCCTAGGAATACCAGTGATCTCTCCGAATTGGAGAATCATCAATGACATTGTCTAGTAAGCCCTAGAAACCCAACAAACCAAATTTCATAAAAATTAATGCGAAAAAGAAAAAACAAAATCAATTGCAGAAGTTAGTATCAGCTTCAAACAACAGAAACAAGCCAAGCGGCAGGGGATACTTTGATGATTGATCAATAATCAACAAACACACAAAACCTTAAATGCAGCAAACATCAATATCAACAAAAACAACAAGGATAATCCAAGAAATCCACCAAAGCACGACGAACAAAGAGGGAGAGAAGTCGCACCTGGACACTGGAGGAGAGGAGAAGGCGCCCGGAAAACACGCCAGCTACTCTCAATTACTCCTCCAATTAGTGCTGCTTAACCCGTAATTCTATGAGCTCAAATTCACCCAATAAGCAAAACCCCACAAATGGAGTCACCGAAAATCGACTCCACCGGTGCTGATTCAATTTACAGAAAAAGTAGAAGTGAAGTGCCAGTACAAACAGAAAGAGTAGTTATTGTTATTGATGAAAACAGAAAGAGTAGTTGAGGAAGGGTTAGTTGTTACTCCTATAATGATCTTGGGCCCAGATATGCCTGACTGTTGGCCCTTTATCCATTGATGTTGATTTGCCCCAAATGTAGTTCTTGGTTACTATTTACTACTCCATATATAGGTTGCTTCAATATGGGCCGTATTTTTCTTTTTCTTTTCTTTTTTTTTATAAAGGTAACATTAGGAATATTGGTTGATGGTTTTAGGGGGTATATTATTTGGATAAAGACCAAATTTTAATTCAAATTAATCTTAATTATTTTATTTGGATTTGGTTTTTGGATTTTGGATTGAAATCATATTCTATAATAATAATAATAATAATAATAATAATAATAATAATAATAATAATAATAATAATAATAATAATAATAGATCGAATCAGCTACTATTAAACGGCTTATATTTTGATAGTCAAACCAACTAGCAACAAGTAACTGGTAAAACCATTTATTATCAACTAAAATGAACGGAATACAAATTCAGTAAGTTGGAATGAATACACCCTAACATGACATGACATCACAACCAAACATGACATAAAACTGTCGCAAGAAACACCAATACGACACAATATAAACACATGTAACTTTAACTTGACACAATTTCTTATTTTCTAATTATCTAACAAGCTACTGTAATTTTTAATGTAATTTATTATTCACTAGAAGTTGACATGAATTACAACACAAATATGGCCCGTTAACCCGAATTGTTTGTTTTACCTCATAGGTTATTCGTTAGTAATCAGATTAGCCAGGTTGGTAGTTTTTCAATGCATTCTTTGACAGAGTGAGAATTTGTATCGTTGAATTTGTTTTTTAAACTCCTAAGAAATGGTCATGAATTTGCATGGGACTCTTAATTTATTTCGTTTTTAGTAGACTGAGAAGTATCCCAAATCGTAAATGATTACTGATTAGCCCTTCTCTGATTGCTTTGTTTATGTTAACTTGTTCATAAACATGATGTTCCAAACGACTTGAATAATCTTAGACCACATATTTCTTTTGTTTCACCACAACAGCCAGAAATCTGATGGGGAACAAATAGATTTGAGGATCTACATTTGTGTTGTCCTATACTCAGAATCTTAGATTTGAGTCATTTGACATAGATTTGAGATGAGAAAGATTAGCAAAAAGCAGGGTTTGGTTTGGAGAATTAGAATTTGATGTCCCATGTTTACCAATGGGATGCACAACATTATAAGTCGTACCAAATCTTTTACATAAAGTTTCCTTTTTTAACCAAGAGATATTCAACCTATTGGTAAATAAATTATAATTTATAAATTGTAACAATAAAACTTGATAGGTATAATCTCTTTTAGAGGGTAGTTGAGTACTTATAAGACTTGTCGTGTGTGCGTTAAGACGTGTCTCTTAGCCTATGAGCTATTTCCAAAATTAAAATATGTTCATTTCATCATTCTCATCATACAATCAGTTCACTTTGTATAATTCAGTTTAACAACATATTTTTTATCTTACTTGTTATTTAATTTATTAAGCTTCCATTTAGTTTAATCAAATCCGATACATGCAATTTATCAACGTGCAGTTAAAATAAAAGCAATGTAACCATTTTTGAAAAATTTGTTTTTTAATTGAGATCTAACACAAGAGATGAAAGGAAATAAATTATAATTTGGTGATTGATTAAAATAGGAAAAATTTCATTTTAATGTCATGACGTATAGTGTAATATTAAACTGGTGACCTTAATTTTAACTATTCCCATTTTGGTGACCTGAGATCTGAAAATAAGTTTCACTTTAATATTTGCCTCTGACTCCGTTCCTTTTTCTGTCAGTTTGCTGACGTGGCATATTACATTAAAGCAACCAGATAGTTTACAATGACCGTTACAATAATTTTGCCTATGAAAACTAACATTTTCTAACTTGAAACAATAATCACTTTGACAATTTTATCCACTAAGTGAGGAAAAGTAAGTACAACTTCTTTTGTTCATTAAAGGTCAGAATATGTCTTCTAACGTATGCCATGTCAGCAAAACTAACGGAAAAAGTAACGGAGTCAGAGGTAAGAACTAAAGTGAAATTTTTATCAGATCTCAAGTCACCAAAATGGGAATAGTTAAAACTGAAGTCACCAGTTTAATATTACACTATATATCAGGGCACCAAAATGGAATTTTTCCATTAAAATATATAGCTTCCATCAAATTAGAAAATCAGTATGACTAATACGAGTGTAGTTGTGTAGCAGTATAGGAAGTAAGCGAATATGAAGTTTGGGCATTTGGCGTCCCACATTGGCGAGAGACATATGATAGAATTTAGAGGCGGTCCTATATAAGGCGGGAGATTAATAGGTTTAAGGTATGATCCTTCAGGCAGCAAATGGGATATGAGGAGTGGTCATTACTCACTTCATTGTGAGACGGGTGCCCGCCCCAAGCCTTTTACGACAATTGGGCACTCCCAACTTTGTACCATCTGATCCCTACAACCCCCACCAAATCAAGTCAAATTTTGTTTTACCTTAGATCATAATTAGTCTCAAACCAAAATATGATGTTGTGATATAAAAAAAAAAAAATTTAAAAAATAAGAAAAGGTTCATTCGATTTATTCACTTTCTTTCATTGTTTTATTGGGTCATTCACCAGTAAACAAATTAGTAAACCTCAACAACTAGCAAAAGTCTATCTCACTGAAATAAATCGAATAAACAAAAATCAATGAATATTTGCAAAATTAACGAAAATAAACAAAAATTGTAGAATCAATAAAGAGAGAGAGAGAGGGGGGGGGACCAACGCTGGTGTGTGGTGATGGTGCTGGTGTGTGGTGATGGTGCAGTGTGCGACGGCGGTGAGTGGTCGGAAATATTCCGACAAGTCGCCATTAGTTTGGTCCTTCTCTCTTTCTATGCCGTCCTTGTTCTGCCAGATAGACCCAGTGGGCCACCGCTTGGGCCAGCCACCACCTTGGCATGGCCGCCACCGACCCAACGGTTGGTGGCTACAGATGCAGCCAGTGGCGCTGCTTCTGCTCCACCCGCTATCTCTTATTCCCTCTTTTCCCCTGTCTCAAACCCATTGAATAAAAAATAATAAATAAAAATCAACAAACAATAATATATATCAACAAAAATAGTATGAATAGAACAAAACCTTAATCCAACAGTACTAGAATTCTAGGTCACCATTACCAACTTTTTAGGTCATAAGTGCTAGTTTAATTTACCACTTTCAAGTCAAAAAGTATTTGTAGGCACTATACTTCTCTGCCTTGTAACTAATTAATCCTTTTAGTATATAATTTAGTACTTCCTCTGTCACAAAATAACTATCATTTAAGGTTAATTCGCACATTAAGGAAACGATTAATTTTAGAGGTTGTTAAAATAATTTGACTCCATTACCCTTACAATAATCAAAGTTAGGTACATTGGAAAATGAAATTAATAATATACCATAAGGGTCCATTACAAAAATGAGCAACTTCTATTGTATTGAAATTGTAAAGCGACAAATATTTTGAGACAAAAAAGGTAATTAAAGCAACAATTATTTTAAGATGGAGGGAGTATTTAACATAGTTTATTTAATATTCCCCACTAAATTGTGGCCTAAAACCCATAAGCAATTATATTGGCTTATATTTAACATTTGGACTAACTGAATTTAGTTAGTCCAAACAAAACAGTTAAAATAGCCCGGCAAAGAAGAGTACCAAGCACTACACCAAACTACTAAATCTTAAACTCAGGCTTAGTCCTTGTCACGGCCCATAAATCAAACTGTGGTTCAGAAATCCTCTATAAATAGTGGACTCTCCTCATTCATTCAAGAAGTTGAAAATCTTATACAGCTAAAATTTGTTCTTGATCGAGATTTATATATTTGTTCTTTATAACAAATATATAAAAATTGTAACCCATAATTTCAAAATCAATACCTATTAAACTTGTTTCTTATTTTCTTGTTAATTAAATTCAAAATTCAATACAAATTACGCTCGGTGAATGATTTTTTACTATTTATCTCCGGTTGGTTGCATTCGACTTTAAATTCTTCATCACCAAGATGTATATGGCATATTTAATTTTGAGATAAAGCGAAGCGCACAAGAAGGTAGAAGACAGTGGAGAGAGATAATTAATACCACAGTATTCAACAAAAGATCGAGATGGGGGAGAGAGAGGGAGAAATAATTATTACCATTGTATACATCAACATATGACTGTATCGAATATATGGATCATACCGTCTCTTTCAAGTCTCATAAATCTTTGAATCTCAAATTCACGAGGACTTACATATAGCGTTTCATTTCGATCCTCGAAATTTTTAACCTATATGGGTGAAAAGGGCATTAAATGAATAAATAGTAAAAATCCAAAATATTGAAAGCATATTCTGTGTGTGCACAAGTCGACCATTAGATACAAAAAAATCCAACATACTGGAAATAAATCTATAATGAGTGCATAAAAATGGCAACTATAAGACATACGATGACATTATTTGTCATTTACTCCAAAATATTATCAAACACTTTTGTATCTCAAACTCAATTGGCTCCCAAATATCTTCATCAGGTCCATATCCCTTCCAACAAACCTTTTTCGATCAAAATTTTTAAGAAACCATGGATTGTAAATGTTAGAAATTATAAAAGGTGTAAAAAAAACTCTTAAATTTGGGAGTGAATCAAAATTTAGTCAATGTACTATCCATAGGATTCTCAAATAGAGAGAAAACGTAATTTTGAAATATCTAAACTCTCTTTTTTGCTTCAATGAGCGAGCGACAAAATGATATGAGCGAGTAAGAAAATCAAAATGATTTGGTTACGCAAGATTTTTTATTATATAAATTGATAATTAGATTAAAAAAATGAAATGAGCAAGTATCAACACAAAAATGAGCGAGTACTAACACGATATAAGCAAGTATAAACAAAAAAAAAAAAAATGTGCGAGTACCAAACATGATAATTGGATTGTAAAAATGATTATTAGAAATTTATGTAGATTATTTAAGTATATATGAAATAAAATGAGAACGTACCAACACAAAATGTGCTAGTGCAAAAAATGATATGAGCGAGTAAGAATATAATCTAAAAATGATATGATATGAGCATGTGAATAAAAATGAGCAATGCTAGTAACAACGACCAAATGAGCGGGTAACATAAAAGATACAAGGGAGTAAGAAGAAAAATGAACAACAATGCGTGACAATAGAGATTAAAAACATTCATTTTTCTAGTTTCCATGCTCTTAGGTCCACCTAAATTACGCTCTCTCTTTCTTTCACAAGCTAGAAATGAATATAATCCTTAAACTCCTAATTGGTGGGTATGGATCCAATTGAGGAATACTTTGAATGAAATAAGCAACCAAATTGAAATGAGCAATTAACATATCAATATATTTTCAATTTAAAGATAAAATTCCTAAAGAGACCCAAAATCTCAATAACTACTACAGTATATTAATACGGTAAAATAAAGCCAAATGCCTCGTCATCTTTCCACCGCAATTACAGGGTTTAAAAAGTCAAGCCATTAGCCAAAGGCCAAGCTCTGTACAAGAACAATCAATTCAACAACTGGTTTATATGTCATCTAATACCACTGGCTCCATCGATCACTCTCCTATCTTCCCCACCACCACCACCACCACCACCACCACCACCACCTTCCCTTCTTTCACGCTTATTAAAAATTTAAAACGACCTATAAGACATGATGAGAATCAAAAATCAAGATAAAAAAAAAAAATAAAAAAAATTCTATAGGTCTACTACAAAGGAGAGGACATATGGGGTTCAGATTGCTTGCACGTTAATGACGAGTAATTCTTATTGGCCCTTTTAGGTGTCCTGCAACAGAGGAAATATGTAATTTTTCATATTGCCCAAGTCACATGCGTTGTTAATGGCAAGATAATGCCTATTTTTTCAAAAAAATTTAAAAATCCCCTTTTCTGTTGTCTCTTTTGTAAGTATGATTAGTCAGTGGGTTCAATTTGCGTGTATTGATTAAAAATGAAAAAAAAAATTATCGCTATAATTTAAGACGATTAATATATTTGTCTCTCTGAGACTTATGAGAGGGGTTCTGAGTAAGAAATAGGCTGATTGTCCCACTGATGATTTTAGAGTTATTTAATAATTTTCAAATCATTTACATGTGACAAATATCCATAAAAAATTCAGTAATGTTTTCAAATCCATTTATCCATTTGTTTATTAGAAGTTTGGAAAAAAAATTATAATTCCTTCTATATATTATAATAATGTGTGCTTCATGTTTCAACTAGAAGTAAAACTTAAATATAAGTTGGCCGCCTAGCCACCCTATTAACAAAGTCAAAAGTCAAATTTAACAAACTTTGTCCTTGCATAACTTAAAAAAAAACTTGATGATGGTTAACTTTGTGTAATGATAAACCAGGCATAACTTGATTTTTCTTTTTCAAAATGTGAGGCATAAACAATTCCCAAATACGGGTATTTATCGTCCTTTTTTCCACTTTATCCTTCCTTTTTATCGAATATTACTATTTTTTTTTTTTACTCTATTTTGGCATTTAAGAACTAAGGCTATCTTAGCCAATTACCTTCTCTTTTTTTTTTTTTTTTTTTAATTTATTGTTTGTAGTATTTCTTAATCTCTACGTTGAGTCAAATATACGTCTTTTGAAACTTATGGAGTATAAATTGTCTAAAATAACTCGTAAATCCCGTAAAATATTAATAGAAACTAGTCAACCATGAATAGAGGATGTGTCAAATTTTGAAATTTCGGTATAGTGCAACAATTAAACCTAGAATGACATACAATTTGAGGCGGCCAAACTCGAGCAATCCCAAAGATTGTTGGTTTAAATTGAGAGAGAATTGTGTATTGGACAGAAACAACGACAAGCAGGGTGAATTAGCTAGGTAGGGAAAAATGGCAAGAGTTTTGTTTGGGTGGGGCCGTGGGGGTGTCAAATATTGTTGGAAGACCGTTGAGAATTCGGTAATAGGTTTTGTCATAACAATAAATAACCTTAACCTTCCCCATATGTTGTTGATGTTTTGATACATAACATAACATAACATGTAACTACAGCATTGGAAATGAAAATTTCCTGATATTGAAGGACATTAGATGAGTGGTTAGGACTAAGCCCACATGCAAGCCTTGCCGGAAAAAAGAGGTGTGGAGTATTTCTTACCGAATTCATGGCGTAATAAGGAGTAGGAAGATCCTAAATGATTTTGAACCAAATTTTTTTTAATAATCGGGATTGTAATTTGTTGAAATATGTTGAGAGTTATAGTCCCACATTGAAAAAAAACCAAATGTTAAATTTCGACATATATGTTAAATTTTGTTATTTCAAGTTAAGTGAGGAGTTAGTTATATATGGATAGAATGAGAGAGCCTTGGGTGTTTATAACTTTACTAATTGTGGTAATTGATTTTGAGTTGGAACCTTTTTTTTATGTTCGCTTTAACTGGCTTTTTTTTTTTTTTTTGTTTCAAAATATTTATCAGTTTACAATTCCTATACAATATTAAGGCTGTGTTTGGCAGCAACAGTTAACTTCTGGTATTTTTTGAGCAAAAGGTACAGTTTGAAACTTGTATCTTGTTCTTTTTTCTCTCAACTACCAAACAAGATTTGAAGCAATAGCTACAACTAATTTGCCAAACATCGCCTAAATGCTCATTTTCCTAATGTTCCCTTGTGGTTTATCTCTAATTTCACTTTTCAAATGTACCTAGTTCTAATTAATGCAAAGGGTAATAGAGTCTAGTTGTTTTAACTACCTTTAGAATTAATTGTCTCGTTAATATATGTGCATTAAGCTTAGACGACAGTTATTTTTGAAACGCAAGGAGTATAACATTTCATTTACATTTAGTCATGGATCAAGAGTATTTTATTTTATTTTATTTTATTTTATTTTATACGAGGAACCTGCAGCCACGACTCTTCGAGTGTGCACTGGATAAACCTCGGGTGTATGCAATAGCCTGCAAACCACACACACCAGGCAAGTCAACAAGATAAACTTGCAGACAGGCTCAGCAAAGTGGCCTAGTGGGAATTGAACCCATGACCTCCGTCATCAACCCCACGACCAACTCAACTACCCCTACCCCTTTCAGGGCCAAGAGTATTTTATTCAATCATATTTCAAGTCAGCAAGATGTGGATAATTTTTAATCAATTTACTAATTTCAATCATGGTGTATAATTTTTTTGTGGAGAATAGGGGACGAAAGTAGTCGGAAGTTATTGAACCTTGGAAGATCTCATAATGAACGCTTTCTGATGTCTCTGTTCAGAGTTCACTGCATACTGAGGTATTTAGCAATTTTGTACGTGTAATTCAGGGAGACACAACACCCAGTAACATTACCTCCCTCATTGTCGAATCATATTCCTATCTGCATTTCTTTTTAACAGACCTTTTTTTTTTTTTTTTTTTTTCCTTTTTCGGACATAATACACATACACATATACGTTTTGTGTATTGCCAATTCTCTACTCCCGTCTAGACACATACTAATGTAACACATAAACAATTTTGTGTCATACACTTTACTTATTTTATGGTACATATACATTTGATTTTTGTCATATCCTAAATTATTGTGTCACGCCTCAAGCCCTCAACTATCTATATCACTCTCAATTGTTATACACATCTCTAATTAATCGGACTGTTTTCACTATAAGATGGGTGAACAATAGTGTTATTAATTGTGTGTCAATCCTCAACTATATATTACACTCACCTTCTATTCCCATTTTTGATTGGACTGTTTTCACTATTAGACGGGTGAACAATGATATTATTCATCGTATATTCTTGTAGTGCGTACTTATTGTGCATATGGGTACACAACTTTTATTGAGAGAATTTGGTTTGATGGAATCGATTTAAAAATAGGAGGACTGTGTTCATTTAAAGTGAAGGTATCTGAATTAGACTGAACTAAACTGGCACTAAATTAATAGTAATATGCGCGAGAAAAAAAAGTTGTTGACTAAAACTGAACTGAACTGATTGAATGTGAATTGGATTGAAATAGAATTAAATAAGGTGAAATAAACACACTCTACCTTATATTTTAATTTTTTTTTTTATTCTTATGAGTAGTACTCCTATAAAAGACAAATTACCTCCCCTATTATGTATCAACAACTATTACACACTTACAACTCTTATGGCTCGTTTACTTAGAAGTGATTGCGATTGTGGTGTAATTTAGTAAGGGTGTGATCAGTTTGCCTGAAAGTACATAAATTAAACTGAATGGCCTGAACTGAATTCGACTGAACAACAACCTGAAACGAACGACCTGAACTAAACTGAATGAATAGTAATCTGTGAGAATATAAGTTGCAGAAACTGAACGACCTAAAATTGGATTCAATATGGTGAATGAATACACTCTTAGTGGAGGTAGAGGTGAAAAAGAGAGGAGGGAGGAAAGTGATATGAGAAGGGTGTAATTGATTACATGAGTCAATGTAATCACGATAACCACAACTTCTATTAGTACTAGCTATGTTATGCATAGTGCAACTAGAAAATGCTTATTAGTCGTTACATTGCAAGAATCGTTACATCCAAATAAAGGCCACCTTATAGCATGCTAAAGATAAACGCGGACCGCATGAAGTAGCTCACACACGACACACACATGCACAAGCAAGCCATTCTCTCTCTTGGTCTTGGTAGTCTCTGTCCTGCTCGTGCAATTTGTGTAGTTTTCTGATTTGCTAGAAAATCTCCCTTTCCACATTTCTAACACCCTCTTCAATAACATCAACATCACACACTCTCTCTCTCTCTCTTCTCTCTTGGGTGCTTACTGTTTAGGAAGTTGAAGTGGGGGACTACTAATGAAATGACAATGAAAGCAACCGATCTTTTGATCTTCAGCCTAAATCTTCCATTTTCTACCATTACTTTTTGTAGGCACTAAACAAAACCTCAGAATTTATGCCATTCTAATTCTAATTCTAACTTCAATTCTCATCTTATTATTCTTATCTCACCTCTTTAAAACCCCACTTTTCCCCCTTCAACTTCTTCCAAACTTTGAAAATAATGGAGTTTCTATTCTTTTAGGTTGCTTTTTTAAACAAATACTATCTCATTTTCATGTGGGCTCTGTTTCTTCCACAATTGGTTAATTTTGTGGGTTCTTTTTGGGAATTTGAAGGCCATTTTCTATTCATCAGGGATTCTTAGGTTAAAGGGCCCCTGAAATTGATATCCAATAAGTACCAATTTTTCTTTGGAATTGTAGCGTTGGGGCCATTCTATTGGAATAATTAAGAGCGTAAGTATTCTACAAGTAACATCCCAAAATTCCCAAGAGTCTAAAACATTGATGATAAAAGATAATCAAAGATTCTGATAAGGAAATTAAACTTAGAAACATCATAATCGATTGAAGCTAGAACAAGTGTTCTGATCAATGGCAGAGGAAGATGGGTCATGCTTTTCACGAACCAAGAGAAAAATCCCACTCTGCATTTTCTTCAACAATGCAAGGTAAAACTATTTCTATATATGTTTTACAGTATATAAATTTTGGAGTTAAAATTTCATAATTTGATTATAGGTTTTTAGGTCTTAGGGTGTTCTTTTGATTATCTGGGTTTGATTAAGTTTGGGTTTTTGGAGCTGAAATATATGTAAATCTTGTGCTATTTTTGATGGGTTCTTACTAAAACGCACTAGAATTGTGCCAAATTAAAACAGGCAGGTTTTCAAGATGGATGATCTTGGTTCTGAAATAGCCCAGATTGCACTTCCAGCTGCTTTGGCTCTGACAGCTGACCCCATTGCTTCTCTGGTTGATACTGCTTTCATCGGCCAAATTGGTATATTATCTCTTTCTACTGGTACTTGATTTAATATGACTAGGTACTATATTGTTTTTTTTTTTTTTTTTTTTTTTTTTTGAGAATTATACCACTCTAAGGATTTCTATGTATATATACTACTGTAGCTATTTTGCTAAAGGGGAAAACTCCTTGTGTTTATGTTTGTTTGTCCAGGGCCTATTGAACTTGCTGCTGTTGGGGTATCTATAGCTCTGTTCAACCAAGTATCTCGCATTGCAATCTTCCCTCTTGTAAGTATAACAACTTCTTTCGTGGCCGAGGAAGATGCTGTCACAGAGGTGAGTCCCGAACTGCAAGATGTCGGATCCTTAGAATCAGCTTCAACTGCCAACAGTGAAGCCAAACAGCTAATACCTCAATCAGGTACATGCCATTTTCTTCATGTTTTTGTTTTATGTCTGTATAGCTTAAGTTACTAGTTCCATACGTAATTGGATCACTTCATTGATGTTTCCACATTGTGAGTATGTTGTTTGCCATCAAATTCAGGTCAGAGTTGTCTTAAATCTGATACAAGCAGCTTTAGCATTGAGAATCCTAAGAAGAGAAAAAAGAGGCACATTCCTTCCGCTTCCTCAGCATTAGTTATTGGTTCAGTTCTCGGCCTTCTTCAAGCTATTTTCTTAATTTCTCTAGCAAAGCCGTTATTGAACTATATGGGTGTCAAGACGGTTAGTACATTTCTCTGAGATAAATATGATTGGTTTTTCCTTCAATTATAATGCTAACATTTCTTTCACAGGACTCTCCTATGCTATCCCCGGCACAAAAGTACTTGACTCTGAGATCACTTGGCGCTCCTGCTGTTCTGCTTTCATTAGCTATGCAAGGAGTCTTTCGGGGTTTTAAGGACACCATGACTCCTCTATATGCCACTGGTGGGTAATGAAAAAAAGCTAAATGATATTATATGTTGTTATTAGTTACCTTATTGCTTTATTATCATTGACTGCATCTTTCACTTCACATCTGCAGTGGCGGGGGACATAACCAACATAATTCTGGATCCAATTTTTATGTTTGTGTTCCGGTTGGGTGTCAGTGGTGCAGCAATTGCCCATGTCATATCTCAGTAAGTTTAGATAATGATTGTTCTAACTGTTTCTGATGATGGTATTGCTTTTCGCTTGTTTTTAATCTTATTTTGATTTTGATTTGATCCTGTGATCATATATAGGTACCTTATTTCAGTTATATTGTTTTGGAGACTAATTCAGCTAGTTGATCTGCTACCTCCTAGTATCAAGGACCTCCAATTTGGACGTTTTCTAAANCAATTTACCGATAGCCAAGCATTGAAAAGGAACACAAACAACGGCCCAAGCTCTTCTTAGCTATTGCCCTGTTCTGCCCTGCAGGTTTTCTATTACTGATGAGGGTCATTGCTGTGACATTTTGCGTAACCTTGGCTGCGTCTATGGCTGCACGTCTAGGATCCACACCAATGGCTGCATTTCAAGTGTGCTTGCAAGTTTGGTTGGCCACATCTCTTCTCGCTGATGGTCTGGCCGTTGCTGGACAGGTTTACTTCTAACCTTCTATAACCGCGTTTGTTGAAAGAAAACCCAAATTATGTTCTAACTTTAATGTATTACTATTGATTTTTCGATTGTGACAAGCGGTCTGTAGTTTTAAAGGGTTTTGACACTTTGCAGGCGATATTAGCAAGCGCTTTTGCAAAGAACGATTTTGAGAAAGCTACATCCACCGCCTCCAGAGTATTGCAGGCAAGTTTGCTGTTTTTCTCTTTTTTCTTATAATCAGGATTTTCAGCAAAAAAATTCACCTCTGAAGTTCAGATTTTCATAAACTGAGTCTGGTTTTCTCTTGTCATATATGCAGCTAGGATTTGTTCTGGGTTTGTTTCTTTCTTTTATGCTGGGATTTGGATTGAAGTTTGCAGCCAAATTGTTTACCAAGGACATTGATGTCCTGCACCTGATTAGCATAGGCATTCCGGTACTTCCTCTTGTCTACATTTCTGCTTAACGAATTTCTTTGCTTGGATCCTTGTGAAAATCATCTTAAAACTCTCACTGCAGTTTGTAGCTCTTACTCAACCCATTAACGCATTGGCCTTTGTCTTCGATGGCATCAACTTCGGAGCATCCGATTTTGCATATTCTGCCTTTTCCATGGTGAGTTATTGACTTCTACTTTGCTAAACCCATCTTACTCTTGCTGGTAAGACCTTTTTGGTTAGTAATATTCCTATATTGAGTGTCAAAGTTGCAAAATCCTACAACAAACTTCGTAAATCTGTCTCTCTCAACTTTCTGCAGGTGATGGTGGCCATAGTGAGCATATTGTGCTTGGTGGTTCTTTCTTCCCATCATGGTTTTATCGGTATCTGGGTAGCGCTTACCATCTACATGAGCCTCAGAGCATTTGCTGGCTTCTGGAGGTAACATTTCTACCAGACTTTCTAAAATTACTCCCTCCTTTTGAAACTCCAAATGACGCACGCATACATGAAATTTGATTCTGTGCAGGATCGGAACAGGAACTGGACCTTGGAGTTTCCTTAGGAGCTGAGTTCTCAAACCTAGTACATATTGTGACTTTGTCTATATAGCTCATGAAGGGTCCTCCATAGATGAAGAGCGTTTCCATGGTTTTATTCGCATGGAAGTAGTTCATAGTTGGTCAGAGGCTCGAAACCTCTTGAAGCTAAGCTCAATGGGATTATTATTGTCATCATTTGCCAAAGATGCTGTAGTTGTGACTAATCTGCAGAAATTACAATGTACAGATAACAGTGAACTGTGCATCTCAGCTTAGGAATGGATGCCATATAATATCATGAGACCATCCCAATAAAACACAGGATTATACATCAAACTCTTTTGGTAATTAATGTTTGTTTATGGTTGGTGAATTTTATTTGCTTTTGTGTTTAGTATGAATTAATAATTTGTTTATTAAACTAAAAGCAAAAAGATTTAAAAAAAAAAACAAAATTTTGACTTTGATTTGGTGGAGGGGGGGGGGGGGGGTAATAGGGATCAGATGGTATACAAATTAGGGTGCCCAATAGTCGTAAAAGGCTTGGGGCGGGCACCCGTCTCACAATAAAGTGAGAAATGACCACTCCTCATATCCCGTTTGCTGCCTGAAGGATCATACTTCATAACACTATTAGTCTCCCGCCTTATATACGACCGCTTCTAATTCTGTCATATGTCTCTCGCCAATGTGGGACGCCAAATGCCCAACTTCATATTCACTTACTGCCTAATTGTAGTACTACTCTCCCGCTACTCTCTAGTTCTCACGTTATTAAATTGAACATATGACAATGATAATTCAAGTTATACTAGCTTGTTTACTAGTGAGCCTAATATTTCTCGACTATGAAAAAAGTTTATTGTACAAAAGAATTTGGTAGGAACTAATACCGTTGTGCATCCCATTCGTAAACATTAACGTCAAGTTCTTACTCATTTAGTATTTTGTTTTATTGTCCAAAACCCAAAACCCTAGAAAAAGCTTGCATTATCTTTCACAAAAAGAAAAGGCTAAAATTTGGCAAATTCTTAATTGAGACGTGTCTCATTGAATTATTAGATGAGACGCATGAATAATAAGGGTTTATGGGTTGGGCCTAGATCCACTTATTGAAGTTGGGCTAAGTGATGGCCTCATTGAAACTGGTATCATTAGAGACAAGCTGCTAAAATTTTCGCAATAAATATGCTTTGATGAAGTGAAAGTTACGGAGTGTGGAAAAGGAACAACTGGGGAAAGCAAGAAGTGAAGCAGGTGTCACAAACTCACCATGCTTTTTGCTGACTTTTCTCATTATCTCATCTCAAATCACTGTCAATTCTGAGCATAGGACAGCAAAATTGTAACATCCTTTGCTCTATTATTCCCTCTTTAGATTTCTGGCTCTGGTGAAACGGAAGAAAATTTTGTGGTCTTAGATTATTGGGGTTATTCGAAGTAACATCACATATTCACAATTTTCAACATGTCAACCTAAACAAAGCAATCAAAGAAGGGCTAATCATTAATCATTCATGATATGAAGTACTTCTCAATCTACTAAAATGAAATGAAGAAAGGTGTCTGAAAATGGCCAAACCATTCAATCAGTCAAAATTAAACTGGAGCTACAGATTTGAGAGTATTATACAAGTTCAAGAGCATTCTTATGTAGAATTAAAAAAATGAAATGAGAGGTTCAGATTCACACACCGTCAAAGAAGAGATAGAAGAACTACCAAGCTGGCTAATCCGACTTCTAACAAGGTCTCTACGAGGTAGAGATGCCAATTCGTGTAAACGAATTTTGTTCTTGTTTTGTCTCGTGTCAACTCTATGTTCATCATAAATTAAAGAGTACAGACTTTGATTACATAGCCTTCCATCAAGGTTTTCGTTTTGTCGTTCTCATTCTACAATCAATTGAATTAGATTGTTCAGCTCTGCAATTCACTTTTTTCCTCGCATTTATTAGTCATTCAGTTACTATTTTTAGTTCATTTCAGTTTAAAATACACCCTAAGTCGGCTAATCGTGGTTAACAATTTAACATAGGATCTCAAAGACCTTGTTTGCCAGTGGTCCTTAGCTCTCCGTGCTTGTCCATCTTTCCAATCAGGATGGTCCACCTTGTTTTCGCAAATCAGTTTACGACAAACTCTATGATGCTTTACATCACATCTTATCGACCATGGACATCCTGAGCCACAAATGGTCTGGCTTTTGTTATCTTTAGGTTCCAGATGGATACCCACATTGGATAACAAACACTCACTATGGAATCAAGCTAAGTGATCATTATGTACAGAGGACAATTTCATTATCATCATATGAGCCACAAAATGCAAATGAATATGGACAACACGACATCATAGTCATACACTTCTTTTTCGAAGGATAGTCATACAATTCTTGACTATTCACTGCCGTATAAAGAATCACAATAATTGATAGATATTCAAGCAACCAAAGTAATCAGTGGCTAGCAAACTAAGCCATTTCTACAACATATCTGCTCTTCGTATGATGTGTTTCATTGTCTTTCATTTCCGCTTGACAAAAGAAAGGAGGGGAGAATGAAATTGTCGGAGTAAAAGAATTGAAAACAAAATTCAGAGGCTACCTCTGACTGAAAGAAATCAGTATCATTGCTGTTGATATACTATTAGAGAAGAATTTCTGAGAAGTGGAACTACTGAATTCAGGGTCGGCAAATTCTATATATGAGCCAGCTGTGTCTGCTTTTTTTTTTACCACAATCCGATGGCCTTCCACCAAAACCCACCAACTCCAAGCCAGATTAAAATGTTGACGACTGAGATGACGAACCCGTATCCCCACCATTGGGCAAGAGGAACGTAATTGGCACCATAGAAAACTGGGGCTGAACCAATACCGTAGTGGGTAAGGCCGCCCATGAGGTTGGACAGGAATGCAAGGACTACGGCTGCAAAGTATGGTGGTGCTCCTAGAGCACTTGCAACTGAAAGGAAGGCTGTGAACATGGCACCAATATGTGCAGCTCCGCTTGCGAAGAAGTAGTGGGAGTAGAAGTAAAGGAGAACAAGGATACCGAATGATAGTTGCCATGAAAGTCCTAAACCACCAACAAACTGCAAAACACAAAACATGAAATACATTAGGAAGTTAATTCCCATCCACATGAATGCCACCCAGCATAAAAATCCCCAAAATCACCATGCAAATTGTGCTTCTGTCAACAAGGTGCAATTGAGATCCAACCTAATGAGCAATTTCCCGTCTAATTTTTTCAGCAATAACTAGGATGCAGAACAAATCATAACCGGAAGATTTAAACCCTTAAATGAAGTTCATCATACGAGATGGTGAGACTTTCAAAAGTACCAAAAACATATAAAGGGGCGAAGTTTACTTTATCAAACTGGTACAAACAATCAATCCAAAAGAAGAATGTATAAAAAGGATTCAAGAGAATAAATAAGGAAGACGGACCTTAACAACGGTTTCACTGAACCAGGCAATGAGACCATACTTGTTGAGATACCCAGCCATGGCAATTAGAGCAGCAAACCATGTCAGGGTATCCCAGGCAACTGACTCAGCTAAGCATTCCTTCCAGGTGACAACACCAGTTATGAGGAGGATGGATAATCCAAGAATGGCGGCAGTAACAGCATCAACGTTCAACACTCCCCCGAAAACCCAAAGTCCCACCTGATAAGTTTGTCACCATGCAAAACATACTTATTAAACAACATAATGAACTGCACATTACCATGAAAGAAAAGCAAATACATAAGTTCTAACTGATGAAGAATCAAATACAACTCTCCACTCCAGAGCATACAACTATAATAACGTAGCCAACAACTTCCATTAGAGCTTCAAGTATATATATAACTAAGTGCAACAAACAGAAATTTGAGCATTCCTAGTATCCATACAATATACATTATCTGGCAACAGGGCGAAATGTGGGCGGTTTCTGTTGTATTACAGCGAATCTATAATCGACTCTAGCAACTATCTTCACAACTCAATTCAAACTACGATTAAGCACTCAAACCCAGAATTCTTACCTAGAACTCTACTAAACACAGTTCTATAGATGATTATGGCAATATCAAGATCACAATCACCTTCATTCTCAACCACAGAACATCAAAATCCAACACTTAGCATCAGTCAGACCAACATCCTATGTTACTAACTATAGCATTAGTATTGTATTTCTAAGGTCAATTAACACTGTAATTCATCAAGTTCACTCAGAAAACCTTAACAGACATACTTAAATAGCACAATTAAGCAAAAATTGGAAGAAGAAACATACTGTGAGGAGCAAAGTGACGCCCATAATGATCTCATTCCGGCTCATAGGCCCCATCTTCTCCAACTTCTCAGCCGCCAACCGCGGCGCATCCGGACTGCTCTTCACCTCCGGCGGATAAATCACATACAACAACAACGGAACCACAACCAACGACACCAAACCCGGAACCACAGCCGCCTTAGCCCAATCCATCCACCCAATGGTCTGCCCAATCGTATTCAATGTCAAAGTCGCACTCAACGGATTCGCCGCCATAGCCGTCAAAAACATGGAGCTCGAAATCACAGATGTCTGAAAACAAGTAAGCATCAACCACGCCCCAAGTTTCCTCTCAGTGCCATCACCAACATTGCTGCCACAAGCAATACACAGAGACTTCACCAGAGGAAGGAAAATCCCGCCGGCACGAGCCGACACCGAAGGGATGGCGGGCGCGAGGAGCGCTTCGGAGAAAACGAGGCTGTAGCCGAGGCCGAGAGAGGAGGCACCGAAGAGCTTGACGAACTGGTAGGCAATGCGGTTGCCCAGGCCGGTTTTGATGAATCCTCGGGCGAAGAAGAAGGCGAGGGCGATGAGCCAGGGGATGGGGTCACCGAAGGCGGAGAATGCGGCGGCGAAGGTAAGTGTCTTGGTGAGGACAGCGGCGCCGAGGCCCATCAGGGCGACGGCTCCTAGAGGGAGTGGTTGAGTGATGATGCCGACGATGGTGGCGAGGAAGATGGCGAGGAGCTGCCAAGCGGGGCGGGTGACGCCGGCGGGTGTGGGGATGAACCAGATGGCGACGCCGGTGAGGATTGAGGCGAGGAGGGGTTTGATTGCAGCTCCCTGCCATGGCTGAACTTGAGCTGGTGCTGGTGGGGTTGATGATGAAGAGGCTTTGGGGATGAAGGAGGGGGTGGGGAGAGGGAAGAGAGTGGGAGGAGAGAGAAAGTGTTTGTGGGAGGGAGTGAGGGAAGAGAGAGAGGAGAGATTTGGGGGGTTGGATCTGGGGGTGGGGAGGGAGATGGAGGGATGAGAGGAGCGGAGAGAGGAGCGGGGTTTGAGAGAAGGGAGGGATCTGAAGGGGAGAGAGAAGGAGGTGGAGGTTAGCGCCATTGACGCCATTGATGGAGCTCTGACTCTCTCTCTCTGGAAGTGTTTGGGAGTGGAGAGAGAGAGGGGAGGAGAAGAAGATGAAGGTGATGGTGGTGGAGAGGTTTAAAGGTTGTTGATGATTTTTGAAAAAATATGGGGGAGGAGAAAGTGAGAGAGTGGTGAGGTGAGGGGCGTTGGATGTGCACAAGGGATGTGCTGACTTTGGGGTTTGGATGGTGGAGGGCAGTGGAGGGCTGCTTACTGTTTTACTTGCTTTGTTGGATCAAGGGATTGTTTGACAAATCGCTTTTGGGTTGCCTTTTAACAATCTTGACTTGTTTGACCAGTTTATTAGTCAAATAAGGTGTTTGGTAAGTGGATAATTGGGTTGGGTTGACTTTTGATATCCCACAAGCTAACTTTTGACAAACTACTATGAGTAGCTTTTGGGATTTTACCAAACACCTTTTACAAATACCTATTGTCACTAGCCGGTCAAAGCAGCTAATGCAATGCAATTAGCCAACATCTACCCGCTATCAGCTAACCCCCAATATCACCATCCATTTGCCAAATAGGGCCCATTTAATAAACCAATAGCTTGTCTCTAATGAGTTTAGTTTTAATGACACCACCACTTATTCTTTGTTCTCTTCAACTTATCTTTGTTGATTTTTGTTGATTTCAGCAAAAATCAACAAAGTTGCTCTCTTCTGAATCTAACAAATCAACAAAAGCTAACGAAAATCAACAAAAATCAGTAAAATTAACGAAAATCAACAAAAATAAATAATCAACAATAAATATCAACAAAAATAACATTAAGAAAACAAAGCCTTAACCCAACATTAATAAGTGGATTTAGGCCTAACCCACAATTCTTTATTATTCATACGTCTCATCTAATAATTCGATAAGACACGTTTCAAATAAGAATTTGCCATAAACCCAGTTACTCTCTTATCAAGCAAGAGTAGTATTGTATAAGTAAAAAAACAGTACTGGATTGATACTAGGTGAAAAAAATAATAATGTTAGTTGTGGGCTATCTGGCGGCCATATTTTGTGTTAACAAAATGTAATGGAACAATCTCTATAATTAGGGGAAATGATACAGTTATCATAAGGTCATGGACCCTATAGAAAGAGAGAAAATAATGGAACAAGTAAAATTCAACTATCCAAAAGACAATTAATAGTCATTTTAACCCATGCTATCAACAACGGCCATCACCACCTCCTCTACCGCCACTCCCCAGCTTCCCAAAATTCCCACCACCTCCACTTTTCCATTAGCCATCACAACAATGGTCACAAAGACAAAATCCCAACGCCGAAATTCAGCATCTACATTCACCCATCGAATCTCAATTCTATTCCATGGATTCTGAACCCTCTACGACATCCACAACAAGTTTTAGATCAAATTGGACATCGAGGTCGGCAACGATAGTCACAACTGAACCTCCAAATCATTCCCCTGAGGAACTCTGTTTGTTTTACCATTAGATCGGGCTGTTGGTAACGCAGACGAGGCAGCATAAGAAGGAGATTAGGCAAGGGTGTGGGGATTGTAAATGATTAATAACTGGTTCCTACCTTCAAGTAAAACAAGGTCTTCCCTTTTTAAGGTTAAGTGACCCCTTATGTAAATCTATTTGCGGATTTTCCACTATAGTAGGTTATATCGTAGAACTAATTAGGTTGGACTGTTACAAAGAGTGAGGACAATGGTGGTGGCTAAGTGTCGAGGTTGGGGTTGAGGTGACCACTAGGAGGAGAAAGAAATCTAGTAGTAAGATGGAGGGTAATTACTTGATAATTAATTAATTATTTATTTATTTTAATAGAGGGTCATTGATATTGAGGGTCAACCAATTTTTTTCCTTTAGTTTCACTAGTAAAGTACTTATAGTTTCACTAGTAAAGTACTTATAAAGGTGAATGGAATGAAACAAAATAGAATGAATTGCCTCCTAATTTAATTACAAACATTTTGGTCCATAGAGAATAACATACACCAATTTATAAATGTTTTAAAATAATGTTTACCTAAATTATTATTAATAAAATACTCCCTCAGTTCCACTGTAACTTAGACAGTTTGACTTGCACGGTCTCCAAGACAACACTTTAACCATTGATAATTATAATTATATAAATTAAAAATTATAACAAAATAATATTTTGAAAATACTAATTACGATGAATCTAAAAATTATATTTGTACATTTTATCTTATTATATATTTTTCATAAGATAATGATCAAAGTTTTTCAACTAAAAACTTTGACCTATAAAGTCAAACTGTCTAAGTTATTCTTACTGGCAAGTTAAAGTGTCCCTTTGCCAATGTCATGAACTAATGGTGTGTTTAGTTCACCTGAAAGTACATGAACTGAACTGAACGACCTGAACTGAACTGAATTCAATTAAATGAATAGTAATATGTGAGTGAAAAAGTGTATCGCCTGAACTGAACGACCTGAATTGAATTGAACGGCTTGAAATGGGATTCGTCAAGGTGAAATGAACACACCTTAAAAAGAACTTTGGCCCTCTACCGATAACTAACAAAACTTGCCACTAAAGTGTCCCTCAATAATCCGTGCATAAGATTTAGTGACCAAGAGGTCCCCTTGCTCCTATAGTTGAGATTCCTCCTATAGTTGACCTTGAGCACAAAATAGGGTGGGTCTGTGTATGATCCACGCGTCAAGTCCAAATGGCATTTGCAGTGAGGGGGCATATTAGCAGATATATAATTGATTGGAACTTACTATTTACCAATGCGGGATAAGCTAAAGATAGTTTAATTGTTTATCAACAACTTAGCAACCCAGGATTACTAATCAGGGAGTAAACTTTTTAAATTGAAGATCATGTGAATCTTGTTGCCCGAATAAGCAAAAGGTGGGTGTGGCTTGGTCATTTTAACGTTGACATGTGATTGTTTTTTGGGGGCACATACACATTCACATATGTCGTTGTCAATAAATAGAGTTTGTGACTGCTGAACCCGGTTCATAAATGGGTTCACAGAAACATAAAAAGCGTCCCATAACGAAAATGTAGGGGCGGTTTTTATGGGAGAATATGCAGATTGTAGCAAAACTAATGACACGTGGTAGAATGTTAGTGGAAGGGCGATCGCCTCTAGACTACTGTATTTTGGGAGGTAACGGTTTGTTGGGAGTCAGATTGGCACGCCACCCTTCCGCAATCTCAAAAGTCCCAACTTCTCCACTTCACAATTAAAAATCTATTACTATCATTCTTCCACTCCACATTTTAGGGCCCTCAATTTACATAGTAGTAGTTGTAGATATTTTAATGGTCGGCAATACCATCTCTATAAGACAAGGGTATGTTCATTTTCTCAGAAAGTATCTGAATTGAATTGGATAATCTGAACTGATGAATTGAACTGAAACGAATGACCTGAAATGGAATCCAATAAGGTGAAATAAAGAGTCAACTTTATATGAGAAGCTGTCAAAGTTGTTTGGTCACCAATATAAAGAGTAACTTCATATATAAATTTCTACTTACTAAAAGAAGTAGATGAGACATTTCTTCCATTTTATGAGAAGTGAAAATTCATACTCCCTCCGTCCCGAAATTAGCTTTCAAAAACTAGGAAGGAACAAGATTTTAGGTGAGTTTTTTTAGACAAATTTACCCTTGTAGTAATAGAAGGAATACAAAATAAAAGGGGAATTTTATGTGAGAGATTAAAGTAATAGAAAGATATTATTGTGAGAGAATAAAATAATAGAAAGAGTGAGAGTGATTGGAGGGAGAGTGTGTGATTG